>VNJY01000462.1:0-174627 GCA_008042715.1 Drosophila bocki
CCAATAAAAAATCAGAGGGAAACTTGTTGTTTTTCATGTGTTATATATCTTCTTATATATGTATAAAAGCAATGTGTGATTAATCTGCATATTGAGTTTTTGGTAATTGAAGGGGGGGGATTACCCAATAAAAAATCAGAGGGAAACTTGTTGTCTTTCATGTGTTATATATCTTCTTATATATGTATAAAAGCAATACAATATATCTTTATATACAGAGTATATTGCCCCCTTTCTCCATTTCACCCCGCTTATCTGGCCTTTGTTCCACTTCTCTTATCACTCGATCTCCCTGGGAATGTTATCAGTTATATACCAAAACACTTTCTGTAAACGATAACCAAGCCACTGAACGAAGTTTATGCAAATATAATTTTACAAAATTAATAATATTTATATAAAATTAGTATATAAAAAATATAATTAAATTAAAAATAAAATAGTTATTAATTAAATTAAAAAGAAAAACAAAAATGATATATAAATAAATTCCGTATTTCGTAAACCTAACAAACTCCTAACTTTCCTTTAACAAATTAATAAACTTCTTAAGTTACTTTCCACTTTTATCATTGCCAACAAACTATTTTATCCATTAACCCCTTTTTTGGCCTTTTGTATATAGTTGTCACCATTTCCCGTCCCATTTACCTGCCCATTCTCCTTCTCTTTCCACCTGTTATCACCTGTTATTTAACAGCTGGTTGCCGGCCAACTCTGTTAACAGCGATTTGGAACATGTTAATGCAATTATAGCCTCGCTATTGGGAACAATATGTTCGGAATACCAAAAAGGGGGGGAGTAGTATATGCAGGGGTGTAGCTCTAGGGGATGGCAAATGCAGGTGGCAGTGATTACTTGCACCACTAATTAGACAATGTCGGTTCGGCTATAGGCAAGTGAACGGGTTAACGATGTTTGAGACAGTCAGGGTAAGGAAAATAGGAGGGTTTTAAATTAAAATATACAAAGATTAGTTATAAAAATTAATTACCAACGTAAAAATATTAATTTAATCTAGAGGAACAAATAGGAAAAATATGATATATTTATTAATTTATTAAATAAATTTAAATCAAATATTTATTTAAACAAAATACCCTTCAAATTACCTTGAATAATATTATTTAAATATTTCTTTCAAGGTTTTGGGCCTCCAAAAAATATTCCTTGTATTCCAGACCTATTTTTTCGTTAAACACTGTACTCTTAGGGGGTGTGCGCCTGAGCCCCTTCTGGTAACATGCACCTAACATGGGCTTAGTTGGCCGGGTTTTGAGTTCCCAGTTCCCTGTTCTCAGTTCCGAGTTCCGAGTCTCCGCTAATTGGGCACTAATAGAGAGACGCTACTGACGAGGTTCACGAAAAGATATAGCAACTGAAATCCGAGACTGCTTGGGTTGTGGGTGAATGTTTGAAATAGAGGCAATAGCTTGGAGATGGGGAGAACTGAGGCAGGCAGTGGGCCCGGTGAGGCTATCAATGACCGTAACGCCGTCACTGTCGACTGTCAGTGTCATTTTCAGCGGCACAACCAATGCAAATCGAGCAAAATAAGCGATTTCCACGGCTAATCCAATTTCACCTCCCCGCGAACACAGGTGCTGGAATCCGATGTGGCCGCTCTGCTGGATGAGGTGCGTGAGTTTAACGATGACCATGAGGAGATGCTACGCCTGGACAGGATGATCGAGGCTTTAAGGAACTACAGTGGACCCACGATATGCCACGAGTGGCCCTATCCACTCATCTTCAAGGGCACCATCGATGAGGCCCATGTCGCGCAAATACTCAATGCCAGCGATCTGGAGCTGGACAGAGAGCTAGAGAAGATGGCCAATGGGAGGGAGAGCAGCCAGTTGGAAACGGATATGAGTGAAGCACATAGGCGTTCTAGGCTCAGGTGGTTTACCAGGAGAAGCAGCCGAAAACGAGTTGATCGATCTAAGGAACTGCAGCTTTCCGAAGCAATCACTGAATCTAGTCCCTAGAAAACATGAACAAAATATATAGAACCATAGCTTACGTGTGTATTATTAATTATTGTTATCAATAACTGTTCAAATTAAGAATCAAAACAACCATCACAAACATTTTTATAAGAACTACAAGTTAAGTTTAATTTATTGTTATTTCAAAAAAAATAACCTAAAATGTATAATAAAGACTGTTTTAATATAAAGTGGTGAAGGAAATTTTCTCTAACATTTTTCTTAATCTTCCCTTCTTACACCGCCTCTAATATATCCCTCGGATCATGTTGGTATTCAATGGCCATTTCTGGCTATTCCATTTACTGCGGTCTTGCGTGTCTGCGGTTGACTTCGATATTAGCTTCCACCACAAACATCTTTCATAGATGATATTTGCGGTGGCGGCGGCGGCACATTGATTTTGACACAAATCACGAATCGCGAATTGCGGAAATGCTACTCTCTGGAGCAGCAGGAATCTCGCCTGAATGTGACATTCACGGAATGCCCATTCTCTTGGACAAATTACATTTTCGGCCGCAACAAGTTACCGCGACTAATTAAAACGATTTCACACGCGGCTCCTTAAAGGTTCCGCAGGAAGGGCTAAGTGTAAACAACAAGTGCTCTCTTATTTGATGTCTGCCTTATTAATTATAAATAAAACCAGAAAAGACAAACACCAGAAACAATAATAAAACGCGTTTCAGTTTTCCATTGCGAATGTGCGAGAGTGTGTGTGTGTGTGTGTAAATTATTCATAACGGTATTATCAGCTTTTCTGCACTCCGCCGACTGATTAAATTGTTCGTCCTTCGCCATGGAGAAGACCAAGGAAATGGAGATGGTAATGAGACAGTGGAATTTATTGCAAATGTCGGAGAATTATTTTGGGAAATATTTTTAATGGTTTCTGATTTGAAAAAATAACAATCTAAATAAACAAGTTTATACTGCTTAATATATTATTTTAAAAATATACTTTGATTTCTGTAGAAAAATACTTATATTGATGAAGTTATCAAAGTTAAAAAGATATATTTTCCTTTCTTTAATTATAAGAACATATTAGCTAAATTTCTTTTCTCAAGTAAATAAATGTGCACTCTATTTATATTTTTTTGGTAAATTTATGACTTGGTAATCCCCGATAATTGGCTCCTAGATGTATATCCTTGACAGTTATCCTTCACTTTCCATCACCTACTAACATATATTTTCCTATTCTTGAAGAATTTATGGTTATTTTTTCGACACCGATTGTACCTAATAAGCGAGGTGTCTGTTTCCGTGTGGGTGTTGTCCGTAAGCTGCTACTCTTTGTCTCTCAGTTGTGCTTGCAATTTATCAACGCGTCCGTCCCGGCCAACTGTCCCTTTGGAGTCCCTGTCCCTGTCCATGTCACTATCCCCCGTCCTCCCTTTCTCTTAGTCTGACCCATTCAGCGTGTGGTCAGGGACAATTGCAGCAGAGAGCTGTAATTATTAAAAAGTAAATAACAACAACAGGCACCGCAGAGCGACAGCGGCAGCAACAATCGCGATAATGAGCACAATAGCAAAAATGTACTAAGCGAAAAATTAAAGGAAATAAGTGCAATATGCAAGGGAAAATCATACCCAACTTAAAAGGTTTACAATAAATATATAAAAATATTATACAAATTAAACTGAGTTTCCCCATTTATATTATAATTTTATAATTTATGATTGAAAATTGAATACATTTTTGTTTAAATTTTTTACCAGTTATTTTTTCTTGATAAAACACCAATTTTTTCCCCAGTGTTCCACATTGAAAAGCGAAAGTGAAATGATTGTAAAAGGCTGACGCAGAGACAAAGGGAAGGCCAAAGGTTGAACACTATCGAGCGTCCTGTCTATCTATCCAGAAGCGTTGGCCATGGCGGCGGGCTTGGACAATTTTTTCCATTTTCCCCACGCAAAAGCCTGCAAAATTAATGGCCAACAAGGATATTGTCCACGGCAGCAGTTGCAGTTGCAGCAGCAACAGCTGCAGCAGCAGCCAAAGCAATGGCAATGGGCAGCCACCGCAGCGTCAGTAAATAGCGCCCGGGTTAACAGTCAGCACAGCGGGTTCGGGATGGACCATCAAAGTAAACAATGCCCCGAGAGCAACAACAGCAATCACAGCAGGACACCAGCTTTGTTGAAACGCCTGAAAAAGCCTCAAATTGGAAGTCAAAGGAAGCTGCAGCTCGCTTTTCGCAGTAAAAAGTTGCCAAGGAGATAATTACTGCTGGAAAGTTAAAGTTGTTAATAAGGAAAAGGTGAGTATTAAGAAATTAATATGAAATTAAGAATATAAATAAATAAATAAGAAAATTTAAGTATTAAGTACTGAAAATATAATTAAAATTAAAGTTTTGACAATATAAAATGCTTAAGTCGCTCCTGATTCTTGTAGACCACATGTCGTATGAGTAATATTTTCATTAATCATCTGAATATCCAAAGGACTTCTTTCGTTGCCGTTTAACACACGCAGACGGAACTAATAATGGGAATCCTGAAGGTGAGTGAACACCTGGCACCCATTGCCAATCAACGGCTCAGTCATTGTCCATTCGCCAGGTGGCAAAAGAGCAGGCTTTTCTTTTCGATGGAACTCCGTTCAGCTCAGCTCATAAATGCCAACGCACGCACGTTCTGCGACGACGTCGACTGGCATCAATTAAACTCGAATTGTTGCACTGTCTTCGATTGAACTTTGCCCCCTCCTTGATCCATTTCCCCACACCCCCCTCAAACTCCCTGCCAGCGGGCAATTTGCCAGCCAACGAAAATCCTTGAATAACCTCTCATTCTCTCAGTCTTTGGTCTTTAATTGCTTGGGTGTGGGTGTGCACTCAAAGGAAACTTTTAAGGATTCTATAAAACATTCTTTGTTTGAAGCTGTAGAATTAAAAATATTTAAAAAAGTATTAATTAAGATAAAGGAGTTTATTTGCAATTGGAATTAATTCTAATTATTAATATTTTAAATAGAGATTTTCCTTTAAAGATTCAGTTGAAAATACTTAAAAAAGAATTACATTTTGAAGAATTTAATGCCCTCATAATTTAATTATATTTACATAAATATAAATATTTTTTTTTAATTTATTTTATGGAATCTTTTACAATCTTTGAAAAGAAGTAAAATTTTTAGTGCCTATCTCATCGTCTTGGTCTCTCTCCCTATTTTTCCCTCTCGCCTGCGGCTCTTGCTCAACTTTTACTAATAAAAACAACAACACCAACAAGACAAGGATAGCAAGGACAACAACTACAACTATAAACAAAAACACCCAACAGGACATGAATCCATTACGATGGCAGGCAATTATGTGCGTGTGTTAGTTAGTGTTAGGCCCACTCGCCGTACGCAAATCAAAATGGTTTCTAAGACCAAGAACAACAGCTACAAAAACAGCCAGACACCCACAACAACAACAACAACAACAACAATAATCAAAGCAGAAATAGATGCAACAACAACAACAACGCCGTCATGGAGCAACCGCCATGCAAATCCACAAAATGGGTTTTTAATGCAAACGACTTTTCCCTTTAATTGCACACGACGGCCAAGGTGAATGGCTGAAAAGGCTGAGGTCGCTGCTGGTAACCATTTTCGGGGAAAACGCGGGAGGGCATTGGAAAAACCTCTTCTGGCGACGAGCAACCACAAAGGAAATTGCAAAGACTGCAAGGCAAAACTGTTGCTCGAAAAAGGACATTTTTCAATTGATTTTTTGAGGTAAGGTAAGTACAGTTCATCCATATTTTCTATGATTTAAATTTTTAAATATATTTTGTTATAATTTTTAACAAATTCTACTTAAAAATAAATACAAATATGAGTTTAGTGGGATTTTAAAAATTCGAATTTGTATTTAATCTGACAACTGTTCTTAAAGTTAGACTGAATATTATAGGAGAAAAACTTTAAATAACCAAAACTAATAAGGGAAATCCCCAGGATAAAGCTTCCAAGGTATAAAAGGTAGAGACAACTCTCCAAAAAGAAACCACCGCCAAAAACAGTGAATGTATGTATAACCCGAATAAACAAACTAATAAAACGAGCTGCCTGCAGGCCTGCATCTAAGCGAACAACAACACACTCGAGTAGCCCACAGATTTCATACCTATAATATAGCTATGTACATACATATCTGTTCCACTAAGAACTGAACACCGAAAAACAACCAGATAAAAAAATTACAAAAAAAATCCACAAATATGAAAGGAAAAAGCAGTTGAAGTAGAGCAGCAGCCGCTCAGCTCTTATTTCCATTTTCACTAGTACAGTATCTGTATCTATTTGTGTGTCCGCTAAAAGAACTAAGCCAAAGCAAATCCATAATCCATCGAACAGCGAATGAATGCACTCGAAAATTGGTTAACCAGAAGTGGGTTTCTAGTACTGCTTTTGGAAATTTCAAACTAAAATGTATAAGTACATATAATAATTATGAACAGACTCTTTAAAATCAAGTTTTTTTTTATTTAAATAAAAGCTTAAAGTGCGCCAAACCGTTTAGCCCAGTTTTCGATCGATAAGAGAGCCAGAGCTTTTTCAGTACATATTCGATTATTTCTTTTATGTTAAGCTTATCGCAGTGGTATCATCACTAGCTGCCGTAAAAATAGTTAATTTTAAAACTAGAAACAGGAAAGTAAACTATTTGCTATTATTTTTACTCAAGTAAAATATAATTTAAATATAAAATAATAAAAATATTTACAGGAAACGTTTTACTAGAATTTCTTCTGGGAGGAAACATTGCATAACGACAAGAGATCAGCAAGATGCTGTGTCCTTATATACATATATAATGCTGAAAGGCAGCTGATTCTACGTAAAACATATTACCAAAATATCAAGTATACGCCCCAAGAGTCCATCTAGTGGCGTGCCGCCCAGCTTCTTCAAAGAAGGCGGTTTTTATAGTTATATTAGTTCTTTTTTATAGTTAGTTACATTATTGAATAATATCTGTGTTATATTTCCCTGACTTAAAATGACTTAAGATCTTCTCTGCTCGACGTACTAAGATGCATTGAACTGGAACTTCCAGTTTGTAGGAAAAAACAAAAATAAATAAATAAATATGGGTGGTACAAGTCGATAAATCAATTTGTATGCACAGAGAAAAATATAAATTAATTCATAATTAATGAAATTATTAATTAACTAAATTTACAGATTTAAATGTATATATTTGTTTTAATCATAAATAGAAAGTCTCATTTCTGGTAATACCCTTATAATTTTTATAGATTAACCTAATCACTTTGTGTCTAAGAGATAATAACTTTTAATCATTTTTAAATATTGTGAAAAATATCAGTGTATTAAATATGCCTGATTAATCTCTTTGTTTATTAATAAACACCCAAAATATAATTCATTCTTTTGTCTTTGAATTTTCTTTATCAAGTTTAAATTTTATTTATCTTCTTAAAATATATATATTTATTTATTTGTCTTTTTTTTTTTTGATAAACCGTAATGTATGTTGAGTCATAACTTTCCCTTGTCTAGCTAAAAAAGTTCTGGAGTTTGTTATAATAATTATTCTATAAACATACATATTGTATATCCGAGTGATCTCGCTTTTTTCCTTAGCAAGCAGACTGACTTCATTTATTTAAATCTTTTCTTGTCCACGTAAGCCGCCTGTCATAGAACTTCCCCAAATGAGTCCGAAAAAAAAGCGGAAAACTGATTTATTATCATACTACGACTACGACTCTGAGTTTTTATTTTAGCTTAGATCTTGCTGAGATCTTTTATTTTGGCTGGCAAAACAAAGCGGAGAAGTCTGTCATGGTGATCTGTCTATTTGCAGCACGTGAATGAGGTGTTTTATGTATAACTTTTTGAAGAAAGGAAATGATAATCTTTATAGAAAACTAATCAAGAAAGAAATATATAAAACTGATTAATACATAAAACTGTTGGTAATTATGATTTAAATAAAATTATTTCGAATTAAATATATTTTAACGGAATGACTATTACATTACTTATATTATTTAATGTTTATCCCATAAAATATATCACTTATTTACCAAATAATCAGAAACCCCTTTAAATTTTCTTTCTATACCCAAAAACGATATTGAAATTCAATCTGTTGCAACCCGCTCTTGGGGCATCGTCTTCGTTTATTCGCCGCTGATAACATGAAATTATTGCCGCAAACAATGCCCGATGTTCAAGATTGGCAATTACTATAGGTAAGATGGCAGACTCTTGTTCAACACGTCGCTCAGATCGGCGATAAAGCCGGCGATCTCTGCCAGCGTCGTCTACTGACTCAGCTAACTGACATTTTACAGCAGCTTCCGCTATGATTTTTTTATTCTTTATAAAACAAAAGTTAACTGCACGTTACGCATACGCTCCGGTGGCAAGAGCAAATATTAAACATTATATTAGGACGCTCAAGCGGGCAGCAAATACGAAAAGCCGAAAGACGTCACTGAAGGCGAACGTACGCCTCCTCCGAAAAAACTGATAAGAATTTAGTGCCCACCATTGTGCCTGCCCGGGCTAAATATTATTAAAAAGCGGCCAAGAAGCAGCGCAAAAGAAACCCAAAAGATAGACCAAGGGGCCATCCCAGTTCGTTCGTCTGTCATCGCTTTAAATTTAGACGACAGCCACTTGAGACTCCTCGGACCGAGAGGGTCCAAGAGCGATTATCTAGCGCAGTAATAATACTACACGTTTTTAATTTCGATTATTTGCAGTTCTATTTGCGATATTTGCTCACTTCTATTTGCATAGCCCCCAGTGCCATGTTGTTGTTGTTGGTTTTGTTTTAATTAATTAAACTTTTTCGCTTGTTTTCCTTATTTTGTGACGATCCAAACACAAGCAACTGTCTACTGCCTGCCAGATGTTGTCCAGAGATAAAGAACTTACCACCTTCTCCGCTGCAGCCCCAGCTCCCCCGGAGACACGACACTCTCTGGTGACTCATCTGCCTCATCTGCAGGTGAGATAAATGCTAAAGATCTCTAGATACCTACCTTGGTATCGAACCCTATCACGTGCTAACCAGGACCTCAAAGATTACGCATATGGATGGTTCAATATTTGTGGGCAAACACACAAAATCACATTGCTCGGCGGCGGCGACCCATAAAAATCGGTGCAAATAAGACAATATAACCTCTAAACGGGCCACGGGTAAGCAACACCTACGCCGGATCCGGCCAAGATCGGGACGGGGCGGGGGCCATGGCAATGACTCTGGTAAACACTCACATTCAAGCGGCCGCGATAAGCAATCCGTTGCTGCTCCTGAATAATAGAACCCAACCACAAGTGCTTGTTGTTTGCCTTGGCAATGCGAAGAAATAATTAAATAAAGCCTTCTTCTTGTTAAATATTCACAGATCAAATATGCTCAGCCACGAGAACAATTCGTTTAATTAAAGTTCCCAAAATAAACCCCAGCCGATAAGAGGTGAGAAATTGAGAAAAGTCCCAAGAAAAGGCTAAGGATTGACGCAGGTAGAATTTACGGAATAATATGAAAAGTTTTAAAATAATATTTTAATTTCATTTATTCAAGATAATTGAAATTTAACACTTTAATTCAAGGTTATGGTAATCTAAATTTAACACTTTAATTACAATGTTATGGTAATTAAAATTTAACACTTTAATTACAATGTTATGGTAATTAGTGTTAAATTTAAATGTCCTTGAATTAGGGAAATTAAAATATCTTACTTACTTTAAAATGCCTTCTTTTTTAGATTGCATAAACATATCTTCCTTTTCCGGGAGCCATAATTGGCCGCCATTTTGTAGAACAACTGTTATACATCCGCTAGAGGGAAACCATATTACAAAATGGCCGACCGATAGACGAAAGATGGCCAAAATTAGACGATTTAGCAATATAATTAAAAAATAAATTAAATAAATATTAAAATTATAATTCTTTATTAAAAAAAAATCCTGTTTAAAGACTTTTCAGCAAATAATTAATAAATAATATTTTTTCCCAGTGCCTTTTCCCACATATATTCACAGTTAAACGTCATAATATACACATCACAAAACACATAACAATTATGACAGGCTTTTCCAGCATTGCTCATAAATTAAATACATTTTCAGGAGATGAGTACATCTCTATCAGCATTCACTCAACCAGTGAATCGAATCGAATAAAAACTCGTATATTGACTCGTGCCTAACACTCAAAAGTGTCTTGTATACATATATCTGCCATATAATTCATTCAAACATAACAAAGCCTCAATAATCTCGGGATCCCACTCAAGTTTCAGGCTTCTGTCCGACTTGGCCAACTAATTGTGTTTGACAAAACGATATTAACTCATTCCGCTATTGGCAATTTGTCATATATTCAATTATTGTCACACTCTTAATTCTGTGTCACGTCGCGGCTTTAGCTTCGCCTTCGTCAGCTCATTATTATTAACGTTATTATTTGGGCCTCACTATATTATCTGGGAGTGGAGCTTTGGGATTCCGATGCCGACCTCTGAGCATAATCCCTTGGCCCGATCGTTCAACCAGGGAGGATCGCAGTTCGTCTGATAAGAATTAAATAGTTTGTTTCGCCATTGTTTGGGGACAATCGATCGGGGTTTGTTGAACCGGGATTGGAAGCGGAACCCACTGGGAGTCGGATCATCGGGGGATGGAGTGTAGCGAAACCCAAACAAGGTGAGAGCGTGCGCAAACATTGCATTTACAAACTTAATTAGAAGTAAGCAGGTGCGGGTGGGGATGGAGGCAGGTGCCATTAGACACTTGGGCAAACAGGCAGTCATATGCTCTGTGGAGAGACCACTTGCTGATCACTGATCACTGATCGCAGCTCCGCGGTATGCTAATGCAAATGACAGAAAAAATGTAATGCCTTCATAAATGTTACGATTATTTATTCTGATTCGGTGCATTTTCCAATAGATGGAGATACCGGTTTGCAAACAGACGCAACTGCGATGCTTCCGATTTATGCACAGGAAAAAAAGATGAATAACTGTAGCAACGAAAATAACTATATAATATTTAAGTGTATATTATTAATTAAATTGAAATATTTTTAAATTAAATAAATATGGAAAATTAAATATTTAAATAATCTCTTTCTCTTCCAAATTGTTGTAATTTTTATGTAAATATCGATACACATCGATCTTTTTTAGTTTTTATATTAAAAGATCATTTAAATACAACTAACTATTACAAATTTAAAGCTAATTATTTTGTTTAAGGTTGAGTAAATTGATGGAAAGCCTTGACACTCTCAACAATTTTAACATGAAAAGGATGTGTCCATGTTTTCGATTTTGTCATCTGAAAAAATCGATTTTAAATCGATAAACATCAATATTTGCATTATATTGCATTTAAAGATATTTAAGCTTAATTAATGTAATATTATTTGATATATTTATTTAACATTCTTATATTAAAGATGAGTAAATTACTAAATCGAACTAAATTTAAAGCTCGAAAGGGATGTTTCTATGGTTTTGATCCCATAAATATCCAAGCTGTATCAGACTTCAATTTCTTTCAGTGACAAAAACGCACGCGGGTGATCGTGTATCTAGTATATGGTCTATAGAACGCTTATAAGTGAGGCGATTCCCAATCGACCCTGCGCTATTGCCTTCCAGCTCTTGACCAGCCGCCAGCAATTGCTACTACTGTTCCCGCCGTCGAGTGGGAGTGCGCGGAGTGGAGTTTGGCTTGGGGCCGAGAGCTGTTACCAAAATATTACCTGGTCTTATCAGTAACCGAAAACGACAGTTAAAAAATAAACGAAAAAAAAAGTGAAATAAACAACGCTGAGATCGGAGACAGAGCCGAGGGCTAGATCGTCGTAGATTCACCCACGAATCAGTGCTGTTCGGCAACGGAGCGGACTGGGACTCGCATCTTGCGGGTATTTCTGGGGGGCGCAAACCCGGCGCGATCTCAAACCGCCGACGACCGGAGAACGGAGCAACAGGCAGGCACTCAACCAATCGCTCGTCCTCCACAAAAGCAGCTAGGGAAATTCGTACAACTACAAAATCGAATAAAATCAACGGTCGAGCTGGATTTGCATTAATTGCCAAGTGAATGTGTGAAGTGAATGTGAGTGTTGCTAGTGCGAGGAGATCGTGTGAAACATGAGCATATAATTTGACAAGTCAACGGAATTGAATCATTTAGCCAGCGACAACGACAGAAATCAGTTGTAAAAGTAACGCTTTAAATATTAAATATAAAAAATAAAATAATATAATATCAAATATGGATCATCAAAGCCTGAGACAAATTCTATGGATTATGCTGATCTTCAGTTGCAGCCTACGAGCCTCTTTTGGGTAAGTTTAAAGCAGAATTTTAAGGGGAAATCCCAGCAGCCACGAAAACTTCAGATAACTCATTCAAATTGATGTGTCTCTTTCTCTGATAAAAAAGAGAGTCTTCTTTTTGCCAGAAATCTATCTATATTTAGCTTAAAGGTTTTTGTTTTTATTTTTTGGCAGCAAGAGCAGCAAATAACTTTCCAAAAAAAAGAACGATCTAAAAAGTTATAGTAGAAACGCATAGAACACATTCGAGTATTTCCAAAGATGCCTTGATAAAGACACTTGAATACTGTCTGATAATGAAAATGAAATCTTACGATGTTCAAGAGAAAATGTTTACATGGAGAGTACTTATTGAGATAAGGGAAAACGGGTTACGCATGTTGTAACTTTGTTTATAAACACTTCCTGTCCCTGGGAAAATTTCTACTACATCTTGAAGAAATTAATTCTTTGCCGGTGGAATTCCCCCAAAGCCCCTGATAAATCTCAAACAATTTTTACGGAAATAAATCCTCAGGCTGCCTGAGATTAGGAATTTTAATTAAGAATTTTCCCGAAGGCGCAGCGAAAATTATTTACAGTCGGCATTTGGGTCTTTGAAGTGCGCCAAAAGGTCGAAGCCTACTTCTTATCGAATAGGTTCAAGATCGTGGCGTTATATCAATAGGTTTATAATTAGTTTCCTGTTGCCGGAGAGCAGGTCAACTCTGGAATTGCGCAAGCAAAACAAATAATAATAAACAAATAAGCTGAAAATAACAAAGTTAAATATAAATAATAAGCAAGCGCCATAAGCAAAGAGACATACTATTTTCCCATTATTTATATTTTATTTTGCCATTTATTTTGTTGTTTGGCGATTTAAGGTAGCTGCAAATTAGCTTGCACAGCTGCTCAGGTGTTCACTTACCTGGAGAAAAATAAATTTCCTATGGGTAAAATTCCTGGAGGTAATTTTAATAGGTTCTTAAAATAACACCTTAAACGGTTTTATTTTCAAGGAATTACTGGATATTATTACTCTTTATTGCACAATTTAAAACTGAGATTATGGCATACGTATTTAAATTAAAAAGTAAAGAAAATGTTGATATGGGAGATTGATATATAAAGCGACATTTTCGATATTTTCGATTAATATTATAACACTTCTTTCAGTGCCACCAACACCACTGAAGAAAACGAGGACTGTCCTTCCTTGTCCAATGCGGAGAACCTCCAACAAACGCAGCTCATTCAACGCTTAACCCATGTCTGCCGCTACGATCGCCTTGAAAGGCCCATAGGTAACAATACCTCTCTCTCCATATATCAAATATATATCCTAAACCCTTTTTCCTTTTCTTAGAATACGATCCTGTTACGGCAGCTCGCTTACCCACTGTGGTAAAGACCAGGATCTACGTTTACTTCCTGCAAAATCTCAACTCTGATCTGCTGCAGTTCAAGATGCATGCTCTTCTACAGCTGAGTTTCCAGGACAAACGTCTGGCCTACAAGCTCATCCAGGCCCAGAGAACCGATCCCATTCTAGGACAAAAGCATCTCAGCGAGCGGCTGTGGCTGCCACACATTTTCTTTGCCAACGAACGCGACTCTAGTATTCTGGGTACCGATGAGAAGGATGTCCTTACCTCACTGGCCCCCGATGGCAATGTGATCATCTCCACCAGAATGGAGGCCACTCTGTACTGTTGGATGGACTTTAAAAAGTTCCCCTTTGATCAGCAGTTTTGCTACACGGTCCTGGAGAGCTGTAAGTCTGCAAAGTGGAGGACTGTTTAGGGTGGGAATTAATATTTTTTGAACGCTCTTAGGGATGTACAACACCTCCGATTTGGTGCTAGAGTGGGAGAAAAGTAACCCCATATCCTTTGACCCAGAAATGCGACTCACCGAGTACAACATGGCTCAATACTGGCACAACGAAACCTTGGTCATGGCGGATGACAGGAATCTGCGGCATGGAGCATTTGGTATAAGATTCAAACACTTTTCGAAGGATATTTTATAACCCTTTGATATTTTCTTAGTGGGCAACTACAGTTCCTTGAGCTTCACGGTGAATCTAAAGCGTGAGATTGGCTTTTATTTGCTGGACTATTATTTGCCCTCCATGATGATTGTGGCCATATCTTGGGTGTCCTTCTGGCTGCAGGCTGATGCCTCTCCTCCACGCATAATGCTGGGTAAGCTTGAGGGAGTTTCTCTAATATTTAATATTAATTTAATTAATTTATATTTTCTTTTTAGGAACCAGCACCATGTTGTCGTTCATCACTCTTTCCTCAACGCAGAGCAAAACCCTGCCCAAGGTTAGCTACATCAAGGTCTCGGAGATCTGGTTCTTGGGCTGCACCTTCTTCATCTTCGGCAGCATGGTGGAGTTTGCCTTTGTGAACACAATTTGGCGTCGCAAGGAGAACATCGAACTGAAGAAGGTCAACAGCAAGTACATCATCAAATCAACCCTCACCCCAAGACCGGCACGAAGACAAATTGGTGGAAGTCTAAGCAACGATTCCCGGGCCAGATCCTGCTCCAGCCTGGACAACATAGTTTCCAGCACGGAGAGTGTGCGGAATGGCAATGGCACTGTGAATCAGGGTTTCAACAATTACCTCACAGTGCATGTAAGTCTTAATATAAACTTCCCAAGATGTAATAAAAATATCTTACCCTTTCTTAGCCCAATTTACCCATCATAAAAACCGAGTGCGCCGATACAGTGTCCATTTGCAGTGAGCGGACGACGGGCAATGATCATATTGTGGATATGGACAAGGATAAAAAGGACACGCCGCCCACTTTCACCACCATGACGCCGCAGGAGATTGCCATGTGGATTGATCGACGTTCTAGATTCCTATTTCCCGCCATGTTTCTGGCCTTTAACGCCTTGTATTGGACCTTTGTCTACGTATTGTAAATCGAAAACGACGTGTTGTTGTTGCCATTATTGTGAAATCTTGTCCATTTGTGTAGTCCTTTTATACGCAAATATTTATTAAATTGTAAGATGCATCATCTCATAGCTGTACCAAATGTTGATCATTTAAAAAAAGAATAAAAAAAATAAAAAATCTAAGACAAGAGTTTAGACATTGGCAAGTTTATAGTTTGATCGAAGAGCGAGGAAATTTTTAAGCCTAGATTAGAAAAACTATTATTTTCAAAATGTAAAGGAGCAAGCTGTGATATTGCTTTTACATTTTAAAATCAAAAATCACTCTTTTTTAGAGCATTTCTGAATTTTTCCTGAAAGTTTACTACTCAAAGAACTTTCCAAAATTTGTGGAGATTTTTAAAAGCATCAAAATATTTTCTTGAGAAATGTAAGTGCAGGATCTGTGTTGTTGAAATATTTTGAATTAATATTTGCAATTCTTTTATATATTAACAATATTTTGCTAATAATAATTGTATAAGAATTATAATTTTTAACGGAAGAACCAGGTTCTAGTCCATGATAAAGTTTCTCTCCAAGGTTTGAGTCCGCAATAAGTCTACACGCGTAAAATTTTATTTTAACATTTGACGTTAACAGCAAAACACGGAGATAAAAGACCAAATAAATTTTTAACAAAATCAAGAATTTTTCTCAGAAATTAAAAGTTTTTAAACAATTTTTTTAAAACAAAACAGCTAGTTCAAATTTTATTCCACTTTCAAATTTGCCAAAGCCTAAAGTAACCTGGTAACACCCGATCCTAACCACACACGGTCACACCGGTCAAGTCGACGACAAAAATTTTTGCTGCAAAAAAAGTCGAATTCCAAGGTAAAATTTGGCATCATAATTCCCCGCAATGACAGGTGCTGGGCTCTAAAAATATGCACAATTATGGGCTGCCAAAAGTGCAGCGATCGGACCCGGCGACAGACGTTCTTGGCCGCCACCAAACGCGGAGCAAAGCGAAAATTACATAACCCAGCGCAGGCAGATCAGTGCAGTGCCCATCAATAATGTTTATAATAACGATCTGCGTGTTCATCCAGATCCTGGTTCACTTCCTCTGCAGCTGCTAATCCCAAAACCAAACTTTGTCCCTTGCAGCTTGAACCATGCGTCTGTCCTCGATCCTGAATGGAGCCCACTTCGGCAATCTGGCCAAGGTGCACGGCATCGTTACCTACAAGCTGTCGCCCTTCGAGCAGCGCGCCTTTGCCGGAGCCATCAGCAACGGTGTGCCCAACATGATCCGTCGCTTCCGCTCCAATGTCTTCATTGTGGCACCTCGTAAGTATCTCCTGGAATCTCTGTTATGATATGGTACTTATAATCTGGTTCCCCCTTGCAGCCTTCATCCTGGGATACCTGATCTACGATCTGACCGAGCGCAAGCATCATGCCCTGGCGCGCAAGAACCCCGCTGACTTTGAGAACGACGAATAATCGAAACCCAAATAGCAAATAGTTATGTTAAAATAATTAATAAAACTAGACCCACAGTTCAAGCGAGTTGTGTGTTTCGGTTGCAATGCAGCGGAATTTCATGGTATTGTGATTGTGTGGAATATAATGTACTGCTCAAAAATGTGATATTTTAAGTAAATTTATTAAATTTTAATTTGTTATTCTAGAGTCTAGACAAACAGCTGTTTAAGCTGCGTTGCCAACTATTCAGAAGTAGTGCGTTGCCAACTAAGGTGGTAGTTGGGCACTTTTCTTATAGTTTTCCGCCATTCTTGTAAAGAAAAAGGAAGCCAAAAGCTATATCTAACATCTAGGCCATTATTTAATAGCTTTTCAATATCATATAATGCTGAAAAACCTAAAAATAAGAGCAAAATTTAACCTCCGCTTGATTTAGTGTGACCAGCCTTTTTGGCGTTGAAATACCACCCTTTCTTTCAAAGTCTTAGAGCATTAAAAGTGTTTCCAACCCACAGTCCCACTTATTTCACAGCTGTTTGCAAACAAAACAAATTCTTACACAAAAACGTTTATAAATTCAACAATTTTCAACATTTCATGGACTGCTGCGGCAACGAAGTGCGCAGCGAGAGTATCTACAACATGCTGCAGGCCCTGGTCGACTCGAAGGTGATCAACGTGCAGCTCCTTTCCATTGCCGTGGGCATTTTCTTCGTTGTCCTGCTGTTGAAAAACAATTTTCGCAGCTTTTCTGGCACGTAAACGCTTGGATTTATCGCAAAACTGGCACCTCGAGTTAGTGTTTAATTTATGTTATAATGTAATGTACACCGTTTAACTAAGGACTAATAATAATAATAATAACTTCAAGCGAAATCCGGCTCTGTTTCAGTTTTGGAAGAAGTTTCACCCCCGCAGTGACGTCACGTAATATTTTGGGTACTTACTTGGTTCAGGGTCGTTCGTTGGTGCTGGCAGCGTGTTAATTATGCGTAGTTCCATGCCCGAAAACGCCTTAGAAACGTTTGTGTGAAGGTCACCGGAACTGGTTAGCCATGGAACCTGCTAAAAATCGATCCCAGAAATTGTTAATTTCATCATTAGAGGAGAGTGTGTGTGATTCACTTGGAGCCCCCTACTCCAGATAAGATTGACACTGCACAGATACTCGAAATAAGTGATAGAGCTGAACTTTTGGCCCAATTGTGCCGCCTATATAGCCAATCAATCTCAATTTGCCATCCACAAACGATTCCAATTGACCGCTGGGCGCTGTCTGCACGCACTTCCTGGTGCAGCATTAGAATTCAATAGACAATAGTCCCGTCCCTTTGCATTTGACTCATTTGGTATATATTTATGCAATACGTACGTTACGTGCTCTTAGGGAGAAATATTGCATTAGAACGGGCGTTTCGTTTAGAACGTGACTGGCCTACAGGGCTAGACACTTGTAGAAGACCTAAAGTGTTCACTTTGAGTGGCCAAAAGATAGACCTTTCAGTGCTTTGTCATAGGTAAGTTGTAGTTGAAATGGATGAATCATTAAAATAGTTGAAATGATCACAAAATGTGCTTATTTAAGGTTAAAACCTATATTTCCAAACCCTTTCAATATAATTTATATATTTTTTATAGATTATTTTAAAATTAAACCAAATCCCTTACTCAAAAATGTATTTCCAAGTAATGAACTCTCCAGCAACTCCCAAATAAGCAACCAAAATAAACCCCAACCATTATACAATTCCCAATTTTCAGCGCCAGAACATTAACCCCAAGGGAAACTCTTTACTGCTGAATGGGTAGCCAGTCCCCCAAAACTTTGCTTGTCAATGAACTTGTAAAGCGACGGATTCCAAGAACTCCCCCGACCATGGAAATGCTGACAGAAGTTCCGCTATCCATTGACTGACAATCGTTTTACATAAGCAACTTGAGGTTTAGTTAAGCTTTTTTACAATAAATTTATAAAATGCTCTTTACAATTTTTGTTCACTAATCAATTACACAATTTACACTATATTAATTAATTTGGAAGGTAGATCTGAAGAGATGTATAAGTTCTATCTTTAAGATTCCTTATCAAAAGCGATTTGTTATCATTAAGCATCATCAAATTTCATTCTCAGCGCCGTTGCCAAGCTGGCAAAGTAGGATCCTGGCTTTGATTTGGGAGGATCACAAACTGGGGGAGGAGACTTTACACTTTTGACATCCTCACTGTTTAGCTCGCTGCCGTAGGTCAACTTAGGCTCCTTTTCGTCGCCCCCATCTCCACCAGCCTGTCGCTCCACCTGCTTCTCCAGATCCGCAATAACCTTCATAAAGTCCGCATGCTGGGCCTCATAGTGGGCTATGATCTTGTCCCTTCGTTCCAGCTTGGCACTGAGGCAGGTCACGCGTTTGTTTAGCTGATCCACCTCGCCAGCCTGCTCCTTGATGTTGCGCATCTCGTGGCGCACCTTCCTCAGCTTCTCTTCCAACTGATCGGCGCTCTGGTGGACATTGGTCATTCGCTGCTGGTACTTGGTGCGTGTGCGATTTATCTGCTCTTCAAGGAATTTGATGTAATGCTCTTGCTTGGTCACATGCTCCTCCAACTTCTGTATATGCTGGTTCAGCTTGTTGTGCTCCGCTCCGCCACTTTCGCGCATCTTGCGCTTGAGCCGCAGGGTCTCCACTTCGGTCTGTAGGTCATGGATTTCCTGCTCGAGACGTGCCTGTAGCACTGCCTGATCCATTTGCTCTTGGTGGCGTTGCTTCTGCTTGGAGCGCAGCGCAACCACTTCGTGGCGCAGGGTGGATACCTCGTTCTCCAGGCGGGCCTTGGTCCGATCGTGGTAGGGCATTTTACAGAGAGTTTTTCTTTATTTCAACAGATCTTTTAGAATTTTGTAAAACAAGAAAACTTGGCTCGGATCTAGGCAACAATTTTAAAAGACAGGCTAAGGATCTAGGTGTATTACCTAATGATTTGTGGGAACACTTTACGGGAGATGTTTTTGAAGGGGTTTCCAGGGGGAACTACGATCACAATTCCAAGATTTATTTGGAAATAAATCATTTCCACTTACTCCTTCACAACTCACCAGAAAAACTAGGCAAAGGATAAAGATTTGCTGGTAGGTCCTTATCCTTTTCCTAGTCTCTCTGTTAAGTATCCTTTTCCTAGTTTTTCTGATAGGTCTTGGAGGTAAGCAACAATGGTCTGCGTCCACATTTCTGTAGCTTCTCCACGGCACTGAAGATCTCCTTGTAGTGATTGCCCATCTTCATGGCTTTGGTCTTGTTGACATTGCCTTGGAGCTTCTCCAGCTGCTGCTCCAGCATCTTGGCATTGTTCTTGATGGCGGACACCTGGCGCTCGTAGTGGAGTTTGAGGCTGTGCAGCTCCTGCTGCTGTTTCTCGATGCGATGAGCCTGCTGCAGGATTATGTCGGCCAGATTCTGCATATCGGATTTTATCCTTTTCCTTGGTGTATTCTGTGGCACTGTTTCTGGGTTGTGGTGTGCCCGGTATTTCACTGTGGTGGTACTGGTCGGTTGGCTGGAGTAGTCCGAGGTTGCAGGATGTGCCTGTTGATGCTGGAAAGTGTGCATGTGACACTGCCTGTGATGCGTGTCGATGACTCCACGCATTTGGCGCAACTCAGTCTGCAACCGAGACAGTCCTTCGGTGGACACCCTAATGCGCTTCATCATTTTAAAAGAAGAATTTTGCAGTATTTACTTTTGGTTTCAATCGAATTAGTTTAATTTTAGCTTTCAGATGATGTAAATTACCAGGGGAAAGTATTTTAAGATGTTTATATAATTCTAGAATTATATTTTTGAATTGAGGTATTTTTTAAATATTTTTTTAAGTCAAAATACAATTTTTTTTAAATTACCTAATCATTATTTATTTATTATTTATTAATTAATAATTAAATAAAACATCTAAAAATTGTTTCAAGTGTTCTGAAAATCCTTTTGAAAGTGAAAAAACAAACCACTTTTACCTTTTTATAAAAACGGATGCCCTTCTACTAATTTCAGTTATTTTGGAAACTAATAAAAGCGGCCAAGTTTATCCACAAAATTAAAATTACTGCAATTTGAACGGTCTTAAATTTTGAAGCCCAGCTTGGATTGTCTGTGTGTTCTTTTTTTGGTTGTCTTTTGTGGACCTTAAAGTGCCACGCCCACTTTCCTGGAGGTGAACAATGCTTAAACACATTTTGAAATAATCAGGAATATGTTTGTACCCTGGATAATTTAATTTAATTTAAATATGTATAAATAATTTTTTTGTAAATCTAGATTAGATTAGATTATTTTAGATTTAGAGTAGTATCTTTCTGTAGATCATAATATCTTTCTCTAAGTTTATTAAATTAATTTTATACACTGCCTATAACTTTAATTTTATAAGTAATCTGACCTCCCTACAGGGTATTTTCGAATCGTTTTAATTTACCAAATTTGCTTATGTATTTCATTTTTTGGGTGAAGCATAATTTGTATTTTCGGATCGCCGATGCCGCACACTTGATAAGGGTTATCGATATGCCGATGGATATTCCTTGGGTATTATGCGAGGAAGAGGTTGGTCATTATTTGTTTTCTTGACTCTTTTCGCAAGATTGTAATTCATTTGGCGGTGATTTGAGATATGTGAGCTTTGTCTTATGCCAAACTTAAGGAATCCCATAAATATCAGGTTCAGGAAGTGGTTTCTGAACGGTTTTTGAGGTGCAGTAGATTAATTACTTTATTACATCCTGAATAATAATAAATGAACACATGACATAACTCAAACTATTTCCCTGTTTCCCTTTATTTTGAGTCCTTCAGCACAGTGTCAAGGTCTCTAAGTCTTTGTTTGTCCATGGCGAGGCGTATATGTATATATTTCTCTTAATATGACAATGTTGTTCTCACTTATGCAATTTCCATAAATTCAAGGTCATCCGTACAATAAAAGTCCAGACAGCAGATTCAGATACTCACAAACACACACACACAGAAACAGATGTCTGGCCACTTTTTTTCGGCAGCCAAAGATTGAGATTGAAAGCTAGAGCGAAAAAGATATACGACGAGAAAGAGATGAATGGTGCAAAAAAATAAACAAAGCATATTTTTATTAGAGATGAGCAAAAATGTAGAAACTTAAAATAAAAAATATTTGAGTTTTTTTAATTTTCAAAAATATTTAACCTTTTATTATAATATAATTTAATATAAATATTAGTGAAAAAGTGGCTGCAAATCAAATTATTTTAAAAACTATAAATATAAATTCTCGATAAAGAAAGCTAAAAATTAAAAAAAAAAATTTTAATAATTTCAAATTAACAAGCGTAAAATCAATATTTTAAATCACATTAATATACTTATTTACAACAAAAAAAAAAAAACATATTTCTTAATTTTGTTTAATTAAAGAAGCATATAATACTTTAAATATATTTAAAAAATAGTTATATATATTTGTATATAATTACATCAATTATTTTAAATATTATATAATTTTCTAAGCACCTCTAATGACTCTACATAAACACAGAACACAGCTTAGAAGCTCCTCAGCCCCCTTTTGCCCAGGCGAAAAATGATATCAAAATGCGAAATCAAAACAAAGGCTGAAATTCGGCAGACTAACCCAAACAACATAAAAAAAGGACAAAACTTGACTAACGTCTAACCCAAAAAGCAAATAACAAAAAAAGGGATCCAAAGGGACCACAAATAAAAGGCAGACAGAGAGCAG
Source organism: Drosophila bocki (assembly GCA_008042715.1). Taxonomy (NCBI): domain Eukaryota; kingdom Metazoa; phylum Arthropoda; class Insecta; order Diptera; family Drosophilidae; genus Drosophila; species Drosophila bocki. The sequence goes on from VNJY01000462.1 coordinate 22,487, forward strand.
ACAGGCGAAGCCCGACGTAATTCAAAAAGGTCCTTAAAAGGTTAGAATTTAAATAGGCGAAACCTGAGACCTCCAAAGGATGTGGCAAGAACACCGAAAAGAGATGCTGTCAAGTGCCAAAAAAAGAAGAAGAAAAAAACAAAAAGCAAACCTCTAAATTTGGAACTGTCTGAATGTTCTATCAATTTCAGTTTAATTGCATTTAATTTGAATTGCAGACATCAAAATCAGGTTTTTATTTTGTTTTGCAGTTTGATTTAATTTACTTGCTAGACGGAGGCCACAGATATTGCGCAACAGAAAAATTGTCACCATTGAGAAAAGGAAATTAAATGCACTCAAGTGAGTTTATTCTTGGAAAAAGAATATGGCAAAATTGTTAATAAAATGTTAGAGGATTTTTAAACATATTTTCATAGTAATTTTGAAAGCATTATCCTCTTTAACTTTTAGATTCTTTATAAATTTAGTTTAAAATAAAAAAAAAAATATAAATTAAAAAACTTAATAAAGTTTTCGAAAATTTTTTCTAGTAATTTAAATGTATTTTCCTCAAATTTTTCAGCTAGAACTCTCAAACTCTTTATAAATTACATTTAAAATGCTAAAAACCTTTGCTGATTTTATTTTTTTGGCACAGTTTTTCTGCTCTCCCCTCCTCGATTAAGCACTTGCGCATAAATCTTCACAATAAAAAATCAACATAAAGCTAAAAGTACCAAGAATCAAAACATATGAAATATGCAACAGGGCGGGACAGACAGATACAGACAGAACTGCGGTCAAAAAAATTTGTTTTGCAAATTCTGTGTGGTTTTTGGCGACAAATTTCATTTAACAATCGAGCACAGACATCCGTTCTGCCCGAGACTAAGTGCAAATCTCTGAGATACGCCAAGATTTCATGAGATATTTTGGGTGCAGAATAATCGGGAGGGGAAAAAAGAGGTTTCCAAAACCATAACTCAGCGAATTCAAAATTTAATTTCCGACAAGGGAACCCCCGACTCCTTAAAAGAAATATTATTTCCCCCACTCCGATGAGTCTTCGGAGTTATTAAAAAAAGAACAGAGAATTTCGAAACAAACACAAAGTTTGTTATGTTGCGCAGGCGCAGCCCAGCAACGCCCTCAAATTGCGACTCGGATTCGGACATGGATGTGGACATGGATATGGTAAGGAATCCCGGAGGAGCCCTCCAAAAAATGTTATTGACCCGTCGTCGTCGTTCCAGCGATCCGTTAGCAGTCAGTCGTCCTCCGCCCGAGTGCTACGCCCTGCCGCAGAAATTCTTATTAAGATCAATCAGCTAAATGTCGGTTTTATGCTTAATGCTCATGATTCACACGGGGCAGAGGAGGCCCAAGAATTGAAAATGCATATGGCATTACTTGGAAAGGATATGTAAGGGTTTTTTGTAGTTCAAAGTAGCTTGAAGAGGGGATGCTCTTTTATTTTTATAGATATATTTATTTTGTTTATATTTTTTTGTGTAATAAATCTATGTTTTTATTAATTAATAAATATTTCTATTAAGACATTACGTTTAAAAAAAATTTAGAATACATTTTTTCACATGTTGTAAGAGCCTTAAAAATATATTTTTAATTTTAATGTTGTAAGAGCCTTAAATATATATTTTTATTGAAATACCTCCCCCATTTACATCATAAGCTCTTTTTAATAATAAATAACATTAAATTGTGATGTAATAGAATTTTATTTGAATTTATTTTTAAATTCTTTAAATATTTTTTTACTTTTAAATTAAACTTGCACAAACTCTTCTTCAAAGTAAAGCTACCCTTTGCATTTCCTCCAAAGGGAAGACCAAACATCGTATATATATGAGAATATAAATATATATAATGTGCATTTTTGGCAGCCTTTACAAAGTTGTCGGCACGTTTTAATGCTGCGAATTTGAGCAGCTTTATTTTTCGCCTTCTTTTCTTATTTTTTGGTTACTTAATTAGTCATGGCAGGCACTCCACACACTCAGACTTGATGGAGTGGTGGGAGGCTGCATTTAATGTCTCATATGAGGAATGCAAACCGTATTCAAGCGGGAATCCATTCAGCAACCATATAATACTCAGTTACAATGGCATTTCTTATCACACTTGACACACATTAGAGGCAAACTCTGAATGGTTCAAGCTTCCTGCCTGGGGAAATGATTACAAGACCCAGAAAAGACTCAGACTCAGACTTCTGTCAGTGAAGCCTTTAATAATTTAGTTTAATGGGGAAATTATAAACAATTTTAAGGGATATTTATGAATATTAACATAGTTGATTAAAGATAATTTTTGTATTCTGAAAAATTTTTCATAAATCTTTAAAATTATTTTAACAACTTTTGTGTTCTAAAAAATTTTAAGAAATTTTGAAAATTATTTTAAGAATGTTTTAGCTTAATTTTTTACTTTGGATTCTAAACTTCTTGTCTTAAAGTAAGTAAAATTATATTTTCTACATTTATTAACTATTTTGTCAAAAGAAATTTCTCAATATTAATTTTAAAATATTCTTCATATAGAAGCCCCACGGTATATACCGTAAAAACATTGTATGCACCACATATTAAAATGTACATATGTTTATTTGATCAGACAACGGTTAAGCGATAAGCCCAGCGATGTTGTCAATACAACAAACAATAACGAATATACGTTTTTTTTTTTAGGAATTTCTTCGACTTTGTCATTATTTACTTGGCATTTGTTTACATCAGCTGGTTTTTTTTCACTTCTTTTCACTTCCAGCACTTCCTCGCCCCCGCCCTCCTTTGCAGGCGGGTTCATCTTTGGGTTATCAGCATCCCAGTGCAACTAGAATTGGTTACAAAAAAAAAGCGAAAAGGCTGCGAAAAAGGGAAAACAACATTCATCAACAACAACGCAAAAGTTCAATGCACATTTCGAGGTGAATTCGATTTTGAGCTCTCCATTTGCACCGATGTCTGCAATTAATTACACAAATCGAAGGAGCGTGTTTAACTCGTTTTCGCGTCTAACATGTCACGTAATTAGCCGTCTCTAGTTGCCGCGAATTGCAATTGCGAATTGAATCGATATTGGCGACGATTGGAGCTTGCCCAAAGAATATCCAATAGATACGAGTTTGAATGCTCCAATTTGATTGATTACACTGGTGGGAAAAATATTTCCCCATACTATTTATGAATTTGGAATAAAAAAAAAATTACATTAGAAGATGTTTCTTAAAATTTAATAAGTTTAAAGGGTCTCGTAAATGTATTCTTTAATAAGGCATTTTATTTATATCACAAATGTATCTTGAGCTTCGGCCAAAGAATTTTAAGCATTTAAGACTTCTTTTTTCCTAGTTAAATAAATACAATAAACTCTCTTTTACATATTTAAAATATTAAATGAGTAATATATGCTCTATAATATTTATAAAAGAATTATATATATAACCTATTATTTATAAATTAAAGTATTTTCAATTATCACAATTATTAATTATATATAATACAATATAATTTATATAACATAATACACTTGTTAATCTAGCTTGGTTTTCGTGTTAACCAGTGTTATTACAAGCACTTCCATACTATATATGCGTGAATGTATCTAAGTATCTGACAGTTAGACTGCTAGACGACCTTGCGCCCAATATGTAATTGATATGTACATTGCACATATGAATATAGATAGATACGCCTTCTATGTAGATGACCAGAAAGTTAGCCAAGGAAAATTGCATAAATTATTTCATGATTTTTTAAAGTGCAAGAAATAATAAAGACCTAGTTGAAGCAAACAATTAAACAATTAAATTTTAATTTAATTTAGCATAAAAAACACAGTCGCCTTTTAATCACAAAAAATTTGTAAATAAAATTTATACTATTGAAATCAAGAAACTACATTTAATAAATACTTATTGTTTTATTTTTGAGGATAAGTATCTTATCGATAAGACATAGTATCTACATCTATAGTCTGCAGTATAAATTGTTTTACTATGTTATTTTCTTGACTATTTTGAAGTCCTGAAAGTATCCTTTACAAATGTAACAAGCCTGCGAGGAGCAACAGCTGTCGAATGACAAGAAAAATCAATCAATCAAATCCCACGCAGGCCAAGCCCCGACTCCTTATTAGTTTTCACTTTGCAGAGGCTTATTTTAAAGAGATTTAAATGGTTAAAACTATTTATAACAAAATTTATTATTTATTTTTTATAGAAATTATTATTGATAACAACATTTATATAATTTCTATTCAAAAATAAATATAAATTGATATATATGATATGTGATAAATTCCTTGCCTCGCCTTGGTTAACAGCGAACTTACAGAACCAAGCATATCTACAGCCATGTAACAGAGCCCTAACATAGCGGGCGGCTTAACAGAGCCCCAACAGCCCCCAAACAGCTGCACAGCCAGCTGCGAAGCCAGCGGCGACTGCGGCAGCGGCAGAGGCCCGTTGGGGCGATGGAAAAAGTTTCGGCTGTTTTCAGTCCGTTTTTCGAACTGTGGCGATGGGCAGCGGAACTCTAGCGTCTGTAACTGTGTGTGTGTGAGTGCGGTGTGGTGCGTGAGTGTGCGGCATTGTGTGTGGGGGGGCGAGAGCGAGGGAGAGAGCGATAGCTAGGCGGCAACTGCGGGTAATATGTACTTTCTGTGTTTTTATTTATATGGGGACGAACAGTGAGTGCGAGAAGCACATAATATGGCCGCAACGCGTGTGTATAAGAATAATGTGGGTCGTGCAAATTAAGCGTATGCAAATACCAAAAAGCGGGACGATAAATGCCAAAAATCTACTACACTTTTGCTGCTACCAACAAAAATATTATAACCAAAACACACAGAGAGCGCCAGAGAGGGAGTTAAATAGCGAGAGAGAGAGCAGCGCGAGAGCTCGAGTTGGAGATAACAGTGCCAAAGAGCGACCACCCCCGCAAAAGAGAGCAAGGAAAGAGAGTCATTCTATTCTAATTGCAGCCTAACATTGCGTGAGCGTCGACGCCGGCAGAGCGCTGTTATCTGTCCGGGGCGATCGTGTGTATCTTCGAGATACAGTGCGCGCCTGTATTCGTATCTGTATCTGCATCTGCCGCTGCCTCGGCCTCTGTTTGTCTGTCTCAGTGTGCGCCAGTCTGTATCTTCTTGTCGTCTGCGTCTCTCGTCGTATAAATTGAGCCGCACTTTGCTTATTCTCGAGTTTTTGCCGCTCGCACCTCGTTGTCTGTGCACGCGTCGTGCTCGAAAAGCCGTGTTTTTTTCGGGTCTTTCGGTTCCGTATTGAATCGGTTGCGTTTGCCGTTTTGAAAAAACAAAACCTCCAACTCCCACACACACCCGTGTCTAAGGGATACATGTGTCAAAAAACAGAAAACTCGAAAAGAAATGTTTTAAATTGAAAAGAAAACAAAATTTACCCAAGAGAAACGTGTAAAATAAAATAAAAAATATATATCTCGTCATAAACATTAAAAAAAAAACCCTTTAAATTAAATTCATAAAAAGTTCATGTGCTTATAAAACAAATTAATGTTAACAAAAAAAAATAAAAATAAACCCAAAACAGCTTTGTTAAAATATAAACTCTTTAAAATTCCATTAAACTAGAAAGACAAAGTTAGCTTTATGAGAAAAACTTCCTAAATATTACACAAAATTCAAGAATATTATAAAATAAATGTGCCTAATACTATTTACTCGCAAATAAATCGTTTAAATATTACAAAATACAACCCAAAAGCCGTTAAAATACAAAATCCCTTGATCTTACAAAGTGCCAATCCATTTTCAGTGAGTGCTCGAATAATTTCATGTTCATAAATAATAAAAAACGCAGCCACAATAAATACAATTTTCAATTGGCTGTGTGCGTGTTTTTCCAACGCACAAAACACATACAAATATAGCATTTAATTTTTGTGTCCATTATGTGTGCAATTAAATGAAAATAAAAAATATAACAACAACAAATTCGGTGTGTGAAAAAGCAAAAGCAACAACGAAATTAGACGCGTAAACTGCGTAGCGAATGCTGAATGAATAAATACAAAAAATACAGAAAAGACGCAAGCACAGCCAGAGCAGAAAGCGAAACAGGAGCGATAAGCGTAAGTACAGCTTTAATAAATAAATTAATTGTACAAATTATCCAGAAAAAAACTAGAACTCGGAACTTGAAGGGAAGTTCTTCAAGTGGAAAGTTTTCGCAGATAAATTATACTCAAATGTTAATAGGTTAATTATTCATTTAAGAAATACAGACAGACTGAAAAGTGTTATAAGAACGAAATTTATTCCAGGAATTTATTTAGGGAAAGCCTTAAAATTTCCTCAGTTTGTTAAATTTTCCTTTGAAATCAGCTTTATAAAAAGTAAATCCATGATTTCATTCCCTCCCGAAATCCTATTAATAAATTCTGCAAACGGAATTGCACTCAACGTTATGGAAAAAATACAAAAAAAAAAAAAGGAATAACCTGGTTCTGTTTGTTTTAATTTAATTGGGCTAAAGAAATTTCCCTTTTCAATGCGAGGCCACAAAAGAAATGAAGAAAAAGAAATGTTCTCTGATTGATGGACAAAAAACAAAAGCAGAAACCCCGAAAAAAACCCGAAAAATGTATTTCGAAATGCCATAGAAATGCCAAAAAGAAGCAGACGATGTCTAAGCATTTATCTTTCCTTTCCGTTCTTGTTTTTTTTTTCGGAGGCGCCAGAGAAAGTGAAACATGTAATTTTTTGTTGTTTCTGTTTTTTGGGACGGCCTACAAAAATGATACGCTGCATTGAGTGAAATCGTAATGGGTTAAGAAATCTTTCTTAAAAGGTTAAAAGGGGGCAGAGCAATCAGAAAGCGCACAATACACAATACGCACTGGGGAGATAATGATAAGACGAGAGGCAAAAGGCAGCCAAAGAATACAGTGGTGTAGTTACAGGGGGTCTTTGGGTTAATGAAACCCCAGAAATGTAATAAAAAATGTAATAAGCCTAGTACGTCAAAGATTATTATACTAGCAATTGAATTAAATTTATAAAGATACATTATTAAAAATCGAAAAAATCTAAAACCCTTTTATAATTTCTGCTGCTTACACCTCTGATAAATATATATATACTACCTCTCTCTCGTCCCTCTCTTTCCCTGGGTAATTACATGCCGTAAAACCAAAATAAATACGCACAGATAAAGATGCACAGAGATGCAGAGAAGATACAGATACCAGCAGAGGTGGGGGCTTCTCTTGGTCTTTATTTTTTTGTCCTCGCAAAACGAAAGCCCCCAAAAAAATCAGCGCAAGGCATTAAAACCAATTGAACAAAAGCCGATAAACGTTGTTTAATCAAATGTAAATGTTTATACCCCGAGTTTCACTTTTGTACCTCAATTACAAGAGTGTTTGTTCTGGCCAGAAAGCAGAAACAAAAAATATACAATATTTTCCAGCTGACCCACATGGGGTTCGTTATCGTTGTCCATTTATATATATATTTTATTTGACTGATCGTAAATATTTACACAAGTATTTATATATTGGAATGTTAAAAGAGAAACAGATGAAATGATGTTAAAAACAGCAGGAAACAAATCGGAAAGTGACAGAGAAATTACCGAAAGTGTTTTAATGTGGAGTATATATTGTTGTTTTACAAATTTTGATATTAAATGTATTTTTTAATGAATTTAAAATGTTTTTCAAATATATTTTAGTTTGAGTTTTTGGGGTTTATTTATTTACTGGCTTAAAAATTGCTTTAAATAATTAATGAAGTTATTATTTATTTTCTTCATGTTCATAGAGAAAGTCAAGCAAGTACATTTTTTAAATTATTCATTAGGTTTATGTGTTTACAAATTATTATTTAAAAAATAACAAGTTTCTAAAGCAAATTTTAAGCTTTGAATAAATAAATTAAATTTTAATATATAAAGACCATAAAATAAGGAATTAAAATACAAGAGTTCAACGTTTTATTAAAGCATATGTATTATTTATTAAAAATATAATTATATTCAAATTAATTTTATATAAATCAAACCTTAGTATGTTATTATTTAAATATAAATAAATTAAAAACAACATAAGCTTGTAATTTAATTTAAATATCATAAAAAACCAACACAAAATTCTAATAACCAAATACAGAACTTTGCAATTAAATGATAAATAAGGTGTTTCTTTTATAACCCGAAAATTTCCATGCTTTATTTTTTTGTTGGTATTCTGGACTCTGCCAATTCCCATGTTCCTTCGAAGTTTGCTTTCAACTTCAGCGGCGATCAATAAATGATCAATGGCCCAAAGCATTTCGATTTCAGGCAAACTCATTTAATTTGTTTTCTGATTCCACCAAGTCCAAGTCCGCAGTCCAAGCAAGAAGGCAATAACAAAATAAAGCAAAGCCAAAAAACTATACAAAAATTCACCTGTAATAACGTCGCAGAAAAAATGAAGAAGAAAACGGATGGAGCAGAGACAAAAACAAGAACAGAACAGAGAGCACAGAGAGGAAGAGAAGAAAAAGTAGAGAGAACGAACCCGAAATCACAAAACCAGATTTACTACTAATTTAAATTCTTGGCATACAAAATATTCTACAAAAAAAACAAAAAAAAATTCAACAAAAGTGAAGAAAAAAAAACAAAATACAACGAAAAAAACAACAAATTTTGTGTATTGATTAACGAAACGAAGCGAAAATGCCTTTTATTGGCCAAATATTGACAGACAGAGTTCCACATAGAACCATTACCGAGAACCCCCTATACCATCTCCTCGCCTCACTTTTCTACCATTTCCGTTTCCTTTTTAGCTTCTAGAAATATAAATACATTTTTATCTGATGGATTGACATTCGTTTTATCTGTTTAAAGTACACATTTTGGGGAAACAAAGTGCTAAGAAACATTTACTCATCATCATCACCGGACACAAAGACAATTTCCACGAAGTTTAGTCATGGCTCAATGGTTCATTGGATCGATATTTCATTATTCGTTCGTCCCAGAGAGCACGTGTAAGCCATAGTACACAGAGTATGGGTCTTATTCACAAGTCCAAGTTGATAATTTTATATGGCGGCAGCGGCGGCATTTTATGTTAATCAACTGAAAAAACTTATATGTATGAATCGTCATTAATTATGCATTTATTTTAAGCTCGCCGCTGGCTGTGACCACATTTGATATGAAAACCTCGATTCACATTTTGAGAAACTGAAAGTTGGCCTAAAAACACAGTTAGGAATCGCCCCTGGGCCATATGCATTGTCGTTAGATTCGGATTTGGATTTGGATTTGTTTTTTTATAAATTGGACTTGGATTGGGTTGGGTCGTGCTTGCCGGTTTAGTTGGTGTTCCATGCCAGCTGGCGGTATATTCCAGATGGGATTTTTCCACTACAAAAAGATGAAGAATATAAGTTTATTTTATTAAAAAATTTGGCACGAATTAAAGGCTTCAAAAACATATTTATTTAAGACTAAAAGAAACGTATTTCCATTAAGAAATGCTTAGTTAGACATGTACAAATTCTTATAAATTAAAATCAAATTTTGTGAATAAATTTTTTGAAATTTAAAACTAAAAGAAATCTGATATCTTGTCATCCTTATATAAATTCCTTTAAATTCTGTAACTTCTCATCAAACCTCTCAAAAAGACCCAGTTTTCCAAGTCAATCTTGAGTTACATTCTCTGGAGAACACGCCCTCTCTTTTGGCTATGACAAAAGCCCCACTTGAGATATATTTTTGTATATATATATCGGTTAGTAACGAACCAGAAGTAGCACTTGACTTGCTTAAAGCCGAGCAAGCTGACATACAAAAGAATCATTCAAGACATATGTATGTACATACAAGACCTAGAAGATGGCAGAAGATCAGAGATGAGAGAAAACACAGAGGAAGACGAATCATGATCATCAACAATTACCGCACTATAACTACGCAGCATTCGCAATAATAATAACACTGAACTGCACAAAAATACTTGAGGATATACTACATCTCTTATTTATGTAACTTAATATGTAAAATATATTTTCAAAAATATTTCAAACTAATTTAATATATTCTTTAAATAATAATAATAATGTCGTAATTAAAAAACCTATTTTATTTTAATCTTAGCCTTTACTCCTACCTTAATTCTTTATTTTAAAGCCCAGTGTAATGTAAGCAGGCTGCGTGCAAAATCGAACAGCAAAAACAGCGGCACATAGATACAAAATCGCACACACACACACATACATATACAATATACAGTAGAGAAGCCACAAGAAGCGGGTCTCCTACATACACCCCGGAATCCCGGCTCTACTCATCTGGAAGCTTGTTTTGCCGACTCGTCTTTAGCAAGTGATTTCAATTTAATTGACAGTCCTTGAACTTGACTTAAACGCAACGCATAACACAAACAACAATAGCAATAAAAACAACACAACAACAATAACAACAAATACGACATCTCTTTACTCTCGATTCCGCCTGGAATAAAAAAAATAAAGTGCAAGTCTTCTTCAAGTCTTCTGTGGCCAGAGAAGAGTCTTTCCGCTGAAAGAGTCTGCATCTTTCGTTTTGAGATTTAATTTTTATGGATTTAAAATATGTTAATTTGATATACTTTTATGGGTTATTATTTAAAAGAAATAAAATTAAATACCTTTAAATACTAAAAAGAGAATAATCAGATACGTAGATAATCTATGCGTAGATAATAAAACAGGTTTATATTTTTATAAATAACAAGCTCTAGTTTTATAGTTTATTTTTTATATTATCAACATTTTGCAGACATAAAGGCTATTTATAAAAAATGTTTGCAATAAATGAGACCTTCAAATGTATCTATAAATAACTTAGATATTATCTGTTATTGTTTTTAAATATATTTTGAGTGTCTTAAAAAATGTATTATTACATAAAAAAAACTATATGAAAATTAAGCAAATATTCTAGGATATTTCTATAATAATATTTCCTTTATAATAAATTAAATTCTATAAATATTAATTATTTCCTTGTAATTAAAAAGAGACTTTAATCTTCGCTCTAAACTTTAATTTCCATTACGTCCCCTTTATCATTTCTCTTATTCACTTTAATCTGCATTTTCCTCCTCCTTCTTCCTTTTTTTGTTGACAAAGTTGAGCAGCAAAGCCGCACACTAAATACAAATACAAAAAATAAAAAATAAAGTAGAGGCAGGCCGCAAAAGTTGCTCATTTGCGATTTCGGACAGTATTTTTTACTGCTCTTTCGTCGTCATATTTTTTGGCAAATAAATCTTTTTAAAACAACCAAAGAAACACCGACACACAAGCGGATATCCAGATATATAACTACATATATGCCTTATACGTAGACAAACGCATTTGTCTATATAAAATCGTATCATCGCCGCATATATAATTTATTTTGAAAGCGTGCGTACGCCACGCATCTTTTTTTTTCGCCTAGACAAATGGCTGTCCAAAAGGCAAGAAAATATACATATACACCACTTGTATAGACTTTCATTCAATGAATTTTGATATTTTTCGGCTTAATTGTTTTTTTTCGGGCCTCTCCTAATTCTCTGGGAGATCTATAAAAATTTACAATTATGACTTGGCAACTTCGCGGTTTGGGATATCGACGACCGACCGACCGACACGTGTCTGAAGTTTTGTATCTATTTCTCTGGGTTTGCTGGGCTCAAAGCTTATGTAGGTTTTCTTCTTTGGAGATAAATAGCCACAGGTGACAAAAGATGTAAATGCACACACAACTTGATATTCAATAGATAACGCTTCTCCGGCCGGGTAAATGAAATCTAAATGAAAGAAACACGGAGCAAATGCCAAAGAAAACTTTCACCCGAAATAAAGGCAAGAAATAGAAAGACTTTCGCGATACGCACATCTAATTACAGCACTCGAAAAATGCGATTAGAAATCAGTTCTCGTTGAGAATCTAGAAAAAAAGAGAGAGAGGTTGGGCCCGCACTTTCACAATCGAATTTGGTTTTTGGTTTCTCAAAAAAAAAAAAAAAAAATATTCAAGTTCAATGCAAAAGCGGTAAAGATTAGTTATTTTATTTATTTATTATGCTTTCGAGTACTCGTACTAATCAGTGACGAAGTCTGTGCTATCTTATAACTAATACTATACAAATTCTATTCAAAATTGTGCGTGTGAGAGAGCGTGCGATACTCACGCACCGGAAAACTTAATTTTATTTTGATTTCTTGCCTTTCTGTGTCAACGAACTCATTTGAACTAAATTCTCTTTTATGATTTCTGTTTTTTCGTTCCGATTTTGTATTATTTTTTTTATTTTTTATTGGACTTTTAGCTCTGCGAGGTGCGTGCGCGGCGGCGTTATCTCAAGAGTGTCTGCTGTGGCGTTGTGTAGGCCGATTTTGAATGCGTTTAGAAAAGAAAAGTTATGACTTATAAAGCTTTACAAGAGGGTAGATTAAAGGGTGAAGAATGTTTAGTTAAACATATATAACAGCTTTTTGATTTGTATCTTAAATATAAAAGCTTACTTTTTAAATAAGAAATAATAAGTAAATATATTACAAATTCTGTAATTGAACTATTATACTATATTCTTGTTAAATTAAAAGTTTAGCTAACGAATTCTTGGCTTTTTTGAGATGATATATAACAAATCAAGCTAAGTTAAGGTTATTAAATATTTCAAAATTATCTAGGTTTATTATATCAAAAGTTTTTTAGTTCGGGAAAATTTTAAACTATTTTTTAAGCACTTTTCCTGTATGTATAACATTTTAAAAATAATTTAAAATATTTTTTAGCACTTTCCCTTAAAAAAAAATTCATGAATTAAATTGATTAAATATTTATAGTCCATCTAAGGCCATTGTACGAAAAGTCTTTTCAATTTAAAAATATTTTTAAATAATTTGAATGCACTTTCCTCAAAATAAATTTATTAAATAAATTAATTAAATATTTCTTAATTATCTAGGACCATTATATCAAAAGTTTTCTCAATTTAGAGATATTTTAAAATATTTTTAAAGCCCTTTTTCTGTATGTATAATATTTATAAATATAAAAATATTTAAAAATATTTTTTAAACACTTGCCTTATATGTATAATAATAAAACCCCCTGATTAAATAAAACACAGCTTTAAATACCAAATCTCTGTGACATTTTGAGGCCTATTTACTTGGCTATTGTCATCAGAACGCTGATAAAGATCCCAGTTCCTGGGATGAACCATTGCAAAAAATCACCCTGCCAGACAGATAAGGAACAATGAAATCTTGCCAGTGTAAGTCCCCTCGCTTAGGTGAATCCCATTGAATCCCCATTGGGTCCTATAAAAAGTCGAACCACTTCTCGGTTGGACATCAGTTTGTTTCTACAATCATCCCAGCCAAGATGTCTTCCAACAAGTCCAGTATCCTGCTCTTAGTCGCCTGCTGTCTGGTGGCTTTTGTGTCTGCCTATCCACAGCCATATCCTGAGGAGTATCTGATGGATGAACCCGCAGAGGAGTATCTTACGACTGAACATGCAGACCTCCTGTTGGCCGAACCCGAGGACTTTTTGGTGGCCGAACCCGAGGAGCTCTTGGTTCGTCGTGCTCGTTCCCCGGAAGGTGGCTCCGTGGTGCTGACCGCTAGCAAGGACAACCAAGTGGGACGCGAGGCCAGTGTCCAGTATAACCACAATCTCTACACCAGCCGGGATGGACGTGGCACCATCGATGCCTATGCCCAGGCCAGTCGGAATTTTGACTACAATCGCAACAACTATGGCGGTGGCGTACAGGCATCTTGGCGCTTCTAAAAAGGGAATGTATCTTGAACGGATTATATTTTAAAGTATTAAAACAACTCAGCGATGATTTATATGAATAAAGAAAAAAGTTATAGCCAAATAACAGTTCTTGAAGATGGGAAATTCTTAGAGATTTGGGCGCCTGACCAAAACAAACAGTAGCTGCAGTCAATGCATTGGCTATTTACTCAAAGTAACTCAACTGAAAAGACAACAAGAAGGGGCGAAAATGAGGGGAAAATTAAGAAAACGAGTTAAACGAAGTTTGAAATACTCTTTTTGGGGATTAAAAAGTTTAATTTTGCTCCAGAAATAATGCATAAATTTGTTTTAAATGTTAAAGAAACATTGAAAGCTTACAAAATACCTAATTAAGTGATTTCCTGGCTTTAAAGTATTTTGTATATTTTTTTGGAATTTTTTTTAATTTGTTTTTGTTTAATTTTCAAAAATTTATTTCATTTCCCTGTTATATATTCTTTTTTTAACTTCAAACGATCAGCTTATTCGTAATGCTCCTTCGCCAGTGTATTTGTGGGGAAGAAGTACTAAAAGTCATGAGTCGGTCGCCTTGGGGTCAATGGACTTTTCTTTTCCTTTGCTGTTGGCGTCGTCGTTGTGTAACCAATAAAAATTGATTCTGTTGCTGGGACGAGAAAGAGGAAAGGGTAAGGGTAAGGGGTAGGTTGGTTGGCTGGCAAGGGGAAAATACACACACACACACTCAGAGGAGATACTAAATGCAATTGGGGGTTGCTACTGCATTTATCGCTATCGGCTTCTTGGTGGAATTCTGATGAGAACTTTAAGCACTATATATATAAACATTTCAATGTTTGTGTTTAATTACTTTCGCTATCAATAAAACCAGAAAAATAAATAAATAATGTATAAAAGTCAAGAATTACTCACTCAGGGACTGAAGAGCCGACTTGACCCCCATTGGCATATATATTTTTTTTTCGGGAAAGCCAAGGCAAAGGCCTCGTCGTTAATGAAAACCCACGAAAAAGGAAAAGCCACGAAAAAAGCACTCGCACACACACTAAGAGAGGGGGAAAAATACAAAATAAAATGCATGGAAAATGACTTTCCATTTTCATTTAACAATAAGCAATCAATTGCAAGTTCATGGCACAGCTAACGATCTATTAGAAGAAAGTAAAAACAAGTAACGAAACGAAACAAAAGACAACGACGACGACGCTGACGACGCCTACACACAGGTAAAGGCCAGGTGAGTGCAGCTGTCAGCTGTTGGCTGTTGGCTGTTGCAGCTGAGCAAAAGAGCCAAAGAGAAGAGAGTGGCATCTACTAACTGGTTTTCATTTTGGCTTGGAAAAACCACACATCGGCATTGCCCCGTTGCCATTTTTAGTGGCAAAAACTGACTGCATCATAATGAAAGTGAAATGCATTGCGCCGATGGCGATGGCGATGGCAGTTACCAGACGCAACTCAAGTAAGTCAAGTGCAGCAGCCACTGCAGCAGCAGCAGCAACAGTCGCACCAGCACCAGCAGTTGTTGCAACATGAACTGCCGTCTGAGACTCGCTTCCAATTGGATCCTATTGCCTCGCATCGCCTCGGTTTGGAATGGAATGTGCGCGCGCGTCACCGACATCTCCATTTCCACATTTCCATCTCCGTCTCCATAGTTATCTGAATTCGGCACCATTCGGTTAATTGGCTAAATGCGAAAAAAGCCCGCAAGCCAAGTACACACACTTTGCATGCACTGCAAGAAATGCGGGTCTAATTAATTATATATTCAGTGAGTTGCAGGGGTAGATAAAGGTCAACGATGAGACATGCCGAAACAACCTCCAACTCTAGATATATTCTGTGTGGGTAAATTGATTAAATTAATTAATAATACTTATAATACCTAATTTATTACAAGGCCTAAGACCAGCATCCTTCAATTCTAGAATTGTTAGAACTAGTTGAGAATTATATGTGTACAAGTAAGAGATTTATCGCTTCAAAAATATTAGGATAAATATCTCAAAGTTTTTATTCATTCAAATTCAACAGAAATCTGTAAAATTATTTCAAGTTCTTTCAAAAATTTAAATAAATTCAAATTAAATTCCAACCCCTCACATATTTGAAGTTCAGTGCATGATCTGGATAAATTATGTCAACAGCTTGTACAGCAATAATGCATTTAATGTTTAATGTAAGCGAGTGCCAGCGTGGAGTGTGCATACACATGTAGATGGCTCCATTTATAGCCAGTGTTCAATGTCAGATCGTCGCCGAAGGTCGTTGTCGGATGCAGCGAACGCGATCGCGCTGTTTTCATCTGGTTTCTTTGCCTCGGATGTTTATCTCAGAGTCCACAGCATGAATATGTATCTGCAACTGCAATGGACAGCAAACAGCAACCCAGTATCTGTATTTGTAAATGTATCTGTATCTGCAAGTGTAGTAAAGTTCTGAATCAGTGTAATTGATTCCTACAGCACACACTTGGAAGACTTGACATTGAGAAAAGCATTTTTCATTGTGGTAGGACCGACTAAAATTGAGCCAGTTGAGTTCCAAGAACTTTGAGATATTTTAAAGCCCATGTTTAATATTATTTTTAATAAATTATTCATTTGTTACAGTCTCTCAAAGAATTTCTTAAATTTAATTTAACTTTGAAGTTCACTCCCAAATAATTGCTTAATTTATTGACTTAACTTTTTCCCCAAAGCCAGTTTCTCTTGCATATTTTATGCGCATGCTCGACTCAATCAAGTCACAATAAATTAACCTCTATTTGTAAGCCAAGTGAATAATGCGAATAGCTAACAAACAGACAGCCAAACACAATGCAACATCAATTCACTTTTTTTTTAGTTTTTTGTTGTTTTTTTTTGTATTTTGTTGTATTTTTTTGGTCACATTTCACTGATTTTGAAAGTGAACGTAGTTACAGGCGGCGGCGGCGGCGGTGGCGTTGGCAACTGGCGGAATCACGATTTTGTGGGCAGCAGCAAAAATCTCTCTATCTCCCTCAGCTAAGTACAGTGAAGATGGAATATAATGGATTTTATTGGGGGAATATATTTGCCTAAAATTAATTAATGAAAAAAACTAAGCTTAGTATGGGGTATTTATTATTTTAAAAGAAGAGAATTTAAAGTCTTTTAAGGCTAAGTTGAAGCTTGTAAATAAATTTTTTAAGGGTTCATAAATATAAATAGCAGTCTCAAAGCTATAAATATTTTTTTAAATATTTTTCTTAGGCATGTTGTTGTAAATAAAGTTTATAAACCAATATGAAGCTTGTAAACAAATTTTTAAGGATTTTTAAAGCTCAAAAAATAAGTTTAGAAAAATAAATACGGTTTAAGACAGAATTTTGAAAGCTGTAAATATGTTTAACAAATATTTTTCTTAGGCATATTACTGTAGATAAAGTTTAGTTAGGGGATCATAGTCATAGTCATCATAGGATTAACTAGGAAAAGAATGTAGAAGTTTTACAATTAAACCTTTATGTTAGAGTTTTTCCGTATTTTTGAAATTAAAAGAATCCAAATTAAAATTTAAGGTGTTACCTCCACTGATTACCAACCCGGTTTTTACTGTGTAGTTACATTGTTTTGATTTTTCATTATCGCTAAAAAACTATGGAATGTTTTCTGGCATTGCACTTGCTAGCAGCACGTGTGCCTGATAAGAATGCGATTAACCAAGTAATAAGTAAATAAATAAGTTTAGTGGAAGTAATTAAAGTTCCTCGAATACAACCAGCTGCTAATGTTTTTTATAAGGAGAGCTGCAACTGCTGCTGCTGCGTGGGTGAAATCCAGCAGACATAAATTTGGCGTCGTCGTGTAGCTGCCGCTTTTTACTTTTCCAGTGTTGTGAGCAAATGAAGCGAAACGTCGTTGTCGTGGGTTACACTTCTTTTTTTCACCATTTATATTATTTTTTGTGTTATTTCTTTTTTTCGGCTTGCATCTATGGCTGCGAATGTGAGTGGAGGAGCTGCCGCTGCGTAGGTTGCTCTGCATCAGGTTGACCCAGTTTTCGCTTTCTGTCTCCGTTTTGGCTGCGGTTTTTGTGCATTTTTTTGTGAAAATTATACGATATGTGTTTTGCGAGATTCACAAGATTTGTGATTTGCAACTGCAAATCTGCCACTGCAGGCAGACTTGTCCCCATGTTTGTCCGCTTAATTTATGGCACTCACCATGCGACTCAATCAATTTAGCACACATTCTCGTCTCGTCTTCACTGGCGACTTAATCCCGGGGGCACTTATTCAATTAAGCGCCACGTAACGATCTGCGATCTTCCTACTAAACTAGTTTCGTGCCCATCCATCCACATTCACATCCACTTTCTTATTCTGGGAAACCTGGGGAGACCTGGGAATGGATTTTGCTTCGATGTTACAATGACAACGGATTACAGATCCGGCAAGGGTTTTATTTTTTTATATATTTTTTATTGCATTGGAAAGGGCAGTAAAGTGCAATGGATTTGATTATATTTTCGTTATTATTGTATATTCGGTGCCAGTGGGGCGTATACGCGATGCGAGCGAAAAATAAATCATACGCCATGTGTTACAAAGTAGGCGGAGAGGTGCCTGATTATGGTTTGGGAGCTTAGAATTATAGTAAAAGTTGTGTTTATTTTTAGAATAAATAAAATGCAGTTTTATGGAATTAAAATAAAAAATCATTCCTGAAAAAACCCTGAATCCTTTTATACAAATATTTTTAAATATTTATTCAACCCATTTTTATGCAAAAACTAGAATTAATATTTATTTCTCTAAAATCCACACCCTTTAAATACATTTTTAAAGAATTTTAACTTCTGAATCACTACCGCGACACGCCCAGTTGGAAAAATGGACGCCCCCCGGGGAGCTAGAAAAAAAAGCTTCAGGAAATGCACACTTTATGATATCTGCATTTGTATTTATTTTGCAATAAACACGAGAAGTTGCCGCCGACAAGATGCGAAAATCCAAATTGGAATTGGCAAATGCAATCTTGGCCACACTTACACACACATAAAAACGCAGCTCAGCAAATAGCACACATACAAAGGCATGGTATAACAGCAAGTCAATGCACTTTTCAAGAGTGCAAGAGAGCCAGAGAAAGAGGGGGAGACAGAGAGACTGAGAGAGAAAGAGAGCTCAACCGTTAGTCGGCTGCCTGTGTGCGTGTCTAGATTTTGCAATAATTTCGTTTTCATTTCGAATTTGAATTTCGTTTTCATTACAAATTCACTTTCACTCACTTATGTCACCATAAAAAACCAAAGGGATGCGCTCTTGTTAATAAAGGGAGTATTTTTTTTAGTAGAATAGACTTAGTAATTGTATTTTAGGGCTTTAAAAAGAATTGGTATATAAATTAAAAAAGTACTTTTAATTATTTTAGGAACATATATAAATAGTAACTTTTTGAAGGCAATTTATTATCTAACTTTAATAAATACACGGAACCGTTTAAATAATTTAAATTAAAAACTGGAAAACTCATAATTAAAAGTTTGTTTATTTTATAAGATTTTTGCTAATTAAATGCTATTTTCTAAGCTATTCTTATTTTGTTTTTATGTCTCATCAGTTTTAAACCTATCCCTTGCCATTAACTTTGGTGTCAAGCTACAGGCTTTCCTTCTGTGGCTTTTCTTGTCCTCCTTTAATTTTCCTCTGTCTAGACGTGAGGAAAATAACATTTTCCGTCTACTGCGCAATAAGTTTTTAGTTGTCTGTATTCCTTGGCTAACAAATATAAACCGCACCCTACCTTCCCTTTTGTTTTTGGCAAGCTTTTACTTTTGCTTTTGCCAAAAATACAGAAAGAAAGCTCTTTGGGGGTTGTATTTATACTGTTGCTTGGATTTTCCCCCGCCTCAGACACTTATTTTATTGTTGTCCTAGGTTCGGAATAATCTGCAAATAGGGGATGTTATTATGAAAAGTTAAGTAGAGAAGAGAATATAAAATAGTAAATAATTTATTAACATTTAAAGAATGAAATATTAGCAGAAGAATGCATTTTATAATATAAAAGAAAATAAATAATTGTAGTAAAAAACCTAAGATATAAATTTTAGGAACTCAAAAACATAAACAATACTATTTTGATTAATTCAATTTTAAATATTTCCAATATTTAACTTGTTATTTTAGTTGTTAAATTGTTAAATTTACCAAAAATCTACTACTATTTTCGCTAATAACAAAAAAGTGCAGCAGAAAGTGCAAGTAAACGAAGAGATGCTCACATCTTTCTCTCTCTTTTTTTTCACTTCTCTCTGCAAATGCACCAGCTCTCCCGCTCTGCTGCAGCAGTAACAACCAAAGAGCTTTGGCTCTGGGTCTCTCTTTGCTAAATTATTGGAATTGCACAAAGAAAAGT
Source organism: Drosophila bocki (assembly GCA_008042715.1). Classification (NCBI taxonomy): domain Eukaryota; kingdom Metazoa; phylum Arthropoda; class Insecta; order Diptera; family Drosophilidae; genus Drosophila; species Drosophila bocki. The sequence continues at coordinate 42,692 of VNJY01000462.1, forward strand.
GAATCGAGAGAGCCCAAGCAAGAGAGGGGATTGTGTAAGTTTTACATGGATGGAAAAAAAGAACTAAAACTCGTTTTCTTTATATTTCTTCGGTTATTTCTATAGCCTCGAGGGTTAATATTTAAATATAAAGATAGAAATGCCACCCCTATAATGCCATAATTGGGGCAGTTTTGATTGCATATTAAAACTCAAGCTATAAATTGCAGACAGAGAGTGAGAGAGGCATGCACTAGCTAGTGCATGGGTGTGCGTGTGTGACTGACCTATCTCAATGCAATTTTGCTTGTCCCGCACACACACACTCACACACAAACACAGGAGCTAGAAGACTGTTTTGTGCTCATTTATCTTTTTTTTATTTTTATAACATTCTTCTCAGCCGTCATCAACTATTTTTGTTTTTGTTGTTTTGTTTTTGCTCAGCTGTAGGTAGAAGATTTGCATTTACATTAATTGTACACTTTGCCCCCATTTAATACATTTTCTTGTTGTTTAATATCGCTTTATATGTTTGAGTGTGTGTGATGTATGTATGTATGTATCTGTTTACTTGTATTTTGCCTTGTTAAAAATGTTCGCTGCATTTTTATTCACGCGCTGCAATGCGAATAAAAACAAGAAAAAATGGAAAAACTTTAACAAGCTTTAATCGTTTTGGCTGTAATTGTTATGACCCAACTAAACGGACGTATTTATAGTTATGACTGAGGGTGTATTTAATGAAGCCAGTATTTTATAGTCTAGAAATCTAGGAAATTCGCAAAATGAATATAAATATATTTATATTTAAATTTTATTTGAATTATTAGATAATGCAATTGTTGATAGGTTTTCTTTAGAAAGGACGAAAAATAATTTAAGTAAAATATTTACAATTTGAAAGAACAGAAACTCAAGTTCTCATATTTAAATTAATAATGAAAATAATATAAAAATATAAATATAATATAAATATATATAAATAATTGTTTTAAAATTTGTGTATATTTAACTTATTTATTTTCCAAAATTTTTATACTTTTAGTTACCGCACCCACACTCTACCCACTAAAGAAACTCAACAATTCAACAATTAACAAGTAAGTTGACAAACAACAAAGTGGAGACACACGAAAATTATTCTTAAGTAAACAACTAATTTAAAATGGAACGCCATAAAAAGTCAGGCGCCCAAAGAAGTTAAGGAAAGAAACCCCAAAAAAAGAGTGCCAAGTAGAAATTTACAAAAAAATATAAGTAAAATAAATAAAAAATTACAAACACGAACTCAGCGCAAAAAAAAAATTATGCAGGGATTTTTTTTTGTACGTTAAACAATTGAAATAATTTTTTTTGTGGAGAAACCTGCTAAGTACTTTAATAAACAAATACTCATGAGTAATGATGGTCTTGTATCTATGCGAATTTCAATGGCTCTCTTTCGGAATATTCTATTCTATTTTCTTTATTTATTTATCTATTTTTCTATACCCTGTTTTTTGTGGGAAACCACTTGACACTTGAAGTGAACTAACTTTGGGAACCAAAACACTTGAGTTGGGCATTCTTCATTTACTTGAAATTATGCAAATAATGAGCTAGACTTTAGCGCATGACGAAGCTCTTGCCGTATAATTGGTTGCTAATTGCAAAAATCAATGCTGCCACTATAATAAATTATGCTAAATTATCTGGAGGTAGTTGGTAAAGACTGAATTTTTGGACGAATGACAACGAACAATTTATAAAATTTCAATTAACCCCATAACGGTACCTTTTTTGGTTGAAAAAAAAAAGAATACATTTAAGGCAAGTTAACACCTTATTCTGGTCAGAATTGGTCCAGAAATCGGCGCTGTTTTGGAGCCCAACGAAAAGCCGCTTAAATCAGCGGCTCAATCAATCAGACAGAAAAGGTTCTCTGTTTTAAATTAAGCTTCTTTTTTGGCGCTTTTGAAACAAGCTTTCTTTTCTTTCATGTTACAGGGAACAGTGGAACGAAAGGGTTTATAAAATGTGACTTGAAAATATACGAAAAATTTAAAGATATTCGTGGGTTCTTATAGTTATTAAATTATATTATTATTAAATTAAATTATATATTTTTTTATTTCATATTCACATCTACATCAAAAACACTTTCAAACGAGAAAAAAAAAGCTGCGTTACGTGTATTAGATTTAATTTTACAAAGCAAGTTAATTATTTACCAACAAAAATCTTTGAAAACTACAAAATAAATTTGCTAAATATTCTTAAAATGTTTTTTTTATTCCTCAATATTTATTCTAAAAAAAACAAACCCCTTTTGCTTCAATATTGCCCCACAGTCCGTGCGAAATGACAAATGTAAGCTGTTCTCTCGTTCGCATTTATTCAGTATATGCGTACCTATATAGGTTGTATATGTCCAGAAGGGAAATAAATGTGAATATCTGTTTTTTTTTAAGTTTTTTCTTTTTTTGCTGACTCCAGAACGTCACGTCAGCGCCATGTACTGATCTTTGGGCGAGATATTTGGGGAATTGGAATAAGAATCAGAATCGGAGGATCGAAATCGGAATCGGAGGAGCGGTTACCAGGTAGCACTGGACATCCAGTTCCAAGTCCAAGTCCAAGTCCAGGTCGGACTTAATGCAGTCCTCTTGGAATGCCTTTTTGATTGCATTTCATTAAGTCTGTTTTTTGTTGTGTTTTTTTTTTTTGGCACAGCCTGTTGCGGACATTTCAAAAATTTATGCACACTTGGCTGCCATTTTGAGCTTGTTAATTTTTCTTTATTTTTTTTTTCGTTTCGTTTTGGTTTGTTTTTTGGTGTTTTTTACCTTTCTCAGATTTTTAACAAGCGCCGACGTCAAAAAGGAAGTTTTGTTTTAAAGCCAAAATCAATGAGAAATAAATTAAAATGTATAGTGTTTTATTTATACTTTATGTTAATTTTATAAAATTTGTTATGGATTTTTTAAGTCATATTTCTATCTTGGAAGCTCCAAAAATATATATTTTATCAAAACAAAATACATTTGAAATTTTTTAAATTAATTTTAAACTTAAATTAAATGTATTTAAGAGTATTCCTTCTTCAACTCTCAATTTTCCACCTTTATTTAAATGTTTTAAGTACTTTTTTGTCATTGTTGTTTTTTTTTCAGAAAGCGAGCCACACCTTTTGCCCTGTCATGAATCATGTACCTCTTATTGAATTTATATATATATTTTACATGGTTGTTCCACTTTGAAACACCAAAAAAAAAATAAATAAATAAAAGCATAAGCCTGTACAAGCTTAAATATCCGTGTATATATTTTACGAATTTGTTTGATATCTTGATTGCTTTGAAGTTTAATTCGTATAATCCCCAATCTCGCTTTGGTGTAAAAAAAAATTAATTTTCCGTAATAAGATTAACCAAATTGCAAATAAAATAAAATTAAAAAAAGTGGGTTGAATCATGCGGGTTTGTTGCTGCCCCAAAAATTGAAATAATTTCGGCACTTTAAGCTCAGTATAATTTAGCAAAAAAAAGTATAATATTTATATAAAGCTCTATCTCTCTCTCTCTCTCCATATGGAGTTTATAAGTGGGCTGATGTATTAATAATATAATCGTTTGTCACACAAGGCAAAAGCTGAGAACGCTTCTGTTATTGTTATTGTCTGTCTAACATTTTTTGTTTACACAAATCAAGCTTCTGGTTCAAATTTCAGTTCAGTTCTCAATGTGAAGGTCAAAGTCAGAATACAAGCATAAACAATTCGCTTCATATAAACATATGGATATCTGATTGGTCAGCGAATCGGAAACCGAGTCAGACTTGGAGACGGAGACCCTAGAGAAATTAAACCAAGCAAGTGACTCAATGTCTGGGGGGAATATAATATTATTACTATTTTTTGATTTATTAGATATTCTGTAACTTAAAAAAACAAGGTTTCTTTAATATCATTGTTCAAAGTGTCACAGAAATTTCTCGATAAAATCATTTCTATTTGTTAGAATTTTTCTACATTGTTTCAAGAATCTTTGTCATAATGCCTTCCCCCCGCTCCACATAATTTCCCTTATATTTAATTTTATTTTTCATATTTTCTGGCATTATTTTGGCAAACTTCTGTTAGATTTTTTGCTAGATCTTTGATGGCAAATCTCTAGCAGACACACACACAAATTCTAAATCGTTTCTATGCTAAAAGTGAAATGTGGTTAAACCACTTTTCCGAGCTCTTCTTTCCAAGATTCTGGCTTTAACAGCATTTGCGGCTTTAACTTGGACTTGCAACTGGCAACCTGGCAACCTGGCATCTATTGCTGTTTTGCTGCTGGCTTGCTGCTGGTCGAGTGTGCAATTTACTTTCAATGCCGCTCCTAGCCATTCCATTGTTGGGGCTTTCTTCTCCTCTGTGTGGCTTTTGGCACTTGTTCGTGGTGATTAGGAGTGATAAAAGTATCTACATATTTATATCAAATTCGATATTTTTTTTCAACTTTTTAATAAAATTAGCTATCATTTTATTTATTTTATTATTACAATATATATTGCACAGATTTTATTTCGGCTTATTTTAATTTAAAAAAATTGATGACAAAATCTTTTTACCGCCTTATCAATATCTTATTCATAAAACAATTGCCTAATAATGATATTTTTGGTATCCTTCTGTATCTTTTACTTTTAGATATTATATTTTTTGCTGAAAATAAAATAAAACTAATTACAGAGCTTAATATGATAAACTAAAGTTTAGATATTAATTAAAAATATCCCTATCGAATACAGTTTGCATTTAAAAAAAAAAGGTCTTCTCAAAGTCATCGATATTTCTAGGATTCTTGTGATATTTTACAATATTTATCGCTCTTCAATTCTTAACGATTTTTCTCCGATATATTTTAACGATAAATTAGCGATTCTTATGATATTTTTTAAATATTTATCGCTTTTCGATACTTAACTATTTATCTTCGATATATTTTTACGATATAATAACGATTCTTATGATATTTTTTAAAGATTTATCGGTTTTCAAATTTCAAATTTTTCTTCGATATATTTGACTGGTTTTTTCATCCCTAATACCCATGTTGCTGTTGTGATATTGCTGCTGTCAGCGTCTAGTCAGCACGTTGCCCGCGTGTCTGGTTTTGTTGCATGTTGGCATGCAGCAGCAGCAGCAGCAACAGCAACAACAACAGCAGCAGCAACGCGGTATGCAATTTGCAATAGTTGCGCTTGCGCAATTCAAATGCACACCCGTGGAAATACCCGTATACACTCGCCGAAACACACGTACATAACTCAGTTACGTAGTTGGCAGCAAAGACGACGATGTAAGACGGAAGGCGGAAGGGGAAGGCGAAGTTGCAAGTTGCCGGGAAAACCGGAAAATCCACACGCTATGATCGAAGAAAAAGTGCAACTCCCCGTTTGTTTTTTTTTTTCACCGACCGCCCCACAACTAAGCATTACCATTCTTGTTACACTAGACGACAAGAGGCTAGATCGGGGAAAACTAAGCCAAAAGAGGTGTTGATTAATTAATTAAATAATTTAAAATATTATTAGAAAGTGTATAAAATAGTTGGATCAAAGATATTAAAGAACTCAATGCAGAATAGTTTAAATTAAATTAAGAAAAGATATATTTTAAGGTCTATTTTATTTAGGAAAGGCTTAGAAAGTCTTATAAATTTTATACTCTTCCTTTTTGGCCGTACAAAAGTTTCAAGAAAATACTTATAAAAGACTAAATATTATATTTAAAAATCACCTCTACATCTTTCCTCTAGAATATTCAATTTTAATTTGTTTTTTAGTGTAAAATTCACCCGTTGATTTTCTCACATTGTATTTATAATGATAGTGCTGCGGGTCCAATTGAAATGGAAACCTCGGCCGCCATCTGCCCATCGATCGCTCCTAACCAGTATTCGCGCAATATTTTCCCCTACCATCTCCTTTTACCCCCTTCGATTTCGATAGTTTCGTAAACGGGGCGGTTTAATTGCATTTATTATGATTGACACTGATAAATCGGCAAATATCTGGCTGTCAGCTAGCAACACTTGCAGCAAATTGAACAATTAACCATCCATCAGGCCGAATTGAAGTCAATATGTTTAGATAGATGGTTAGATCTTGCATAAGCATCTGGCTGGTTGACTGTAGGTTCGCAACCTGGTCAGTTTTAGCTCTACTAGAGCCAGGGTTCAATGAGCCTTGAGCCAGCCATCCGCTGTTGCTGCTGCTGCCACTCGAACTTAGCCTCAAACAGGTAACTGCAGGAGTTCAGGTTCAGACCAGGTCCCGCCAGCAAGTGCACCAGAGTAACTTTAAAGTTTAAACAATTTTTTTACTGACTACACAGGGGGAAAAAAAGGGGAAAGGGATGGAGAAAATAATACAAGAAAATCAATGATTAAAGACAACTTAAACAGAAATTAAAAAAGTTCAGAAGATAAAAATATTTAAAAAAAAATTACTTTTAAATGATGATATATTCTTTGGAAACTGTTGTATCTATAGAGCTTCCTTTGGAAATTTAGTAAATTTTTTCTCTGTGTAGTTAACTTGGCGGATGAGGAAGCCAGGAGCATTGAAGATTATGCAGCGATGATGGCGATAAGTGGCCAGCAGCCAGTGCTAAACTACTGGCTTTGTTGGCCCATCCAGAGGTACGTCACCGGTTAGAATCAGTTAGAAGTAACTGCAGAAAAAACAAAAACCAAAAAAAAACTGTGGGAAAGTGTGAAAAACAGATAAGACGGAAAAATAAAGATAAAGCCAAGGGCCTAATCATCGGTTTAAGTTGGAAATTTATATTACGAGCTGTGTGTGATGTCACAGGTAAACATTTTTAAAAGACCTTTACAATGTATGATAGTTGAATATGCGGTTCCAAATGGTCTATCAACTGGAAGTTATATTATTAGGAAAATATATTATAAGGAATCTTAAGTTATCTGAAAAACTATTTACAACTTAGAGTCATATTTCACTAAGCATTTGAAGTCATAAATCAGCTACCATAAAAACTTCCATAAACTTCATCATAAAAAAGCTATATTTTACAATACCTTTGTATCTTTAATATGTATCTGTATCTGTAGCTGTATCTTTAATGTATATCTGTATATACATATAGCTGTATCTGAAAGATATCTTTATCTTTAAATATTTTCCCTTGCCTTGTTACAAATATTTTCCCCGCTTTGGTTATATTTTAATCTTCAATCAAATCAGGAATGCTAATTAAGCACGTGCTACTCCCATTCATCTCTAATTATGCATAAATAAATATTCCCTCAATTCACAAGCATTCCAGTGAAACAGCAACAATGGCAGCCAAGTATTTCAAACAGAAATCAAAAGCACAAAATGCGCAATAAATAAAATCGAATGAAAAACAGAGGAAAAAGTAAGAAACCATCATGGAAAGCAATAACAACACAAATTCAAGGCCAAAGTTTAGGGGGGCTAAGCAAAAAAATAATAATAATAATAATAAAAGAAAAAAGTAAATAAATAAAAGAAAAAGAAAAGAAGGAGAGCAGGAGACTCCTGTCGCTTACACTGTGAACAAATTTAAAGGAATATATATTACACAAAAAGTTAATGATATTAATTTATAATCGATTACTTGTTACAAAATATATTTCATATTTTATGGAAGTATATAAAATTTTTTAATATTTAATATTTTCATTAGCAAACACATTAAATATTTATTAAAATTCTCTCATAGCTATTAAAAAACCTTTACCTTTCTTAGCTTTCATGATTTCTACACTCGTCTCTTAGTAGATTTCTGTCTGAATATTTTCTTTAAAAAACTCTTTTAATTTCTCCAAGTGTAGGAGTATGCATATGTGTGTATATATAGTGACAATTTCACTTTCCTTATCATCGAGGTCGGGCATAGTGATAAGATTGGCGACTGCAGCCAGTGAGTTGCGATTGCGATTGCAATGAAACCAAAAGAGCGGCTGTCCCGGCGGAAAGTGAAATTAAATTCCGTCATTGCTTTTTTATAAACCCAAACACACACACACACACAAGCGTAAAAGTGTGTATGTATAGGCAAATGTTTAGAAACGAATTTGCGAATAATATTTGACATTGAAATTTTGGCAAAACGAATAAAAAAAAAAAGTAGGGGGAACAAAAAGTGAGATACGAGTAGAGCGGAATTTGGACAAACTGTTTTAATATTTGTTTTTTTGCATATACAATTTATACACTTATAGAAATAGGTTAAAATCATAAATAATATATTTATAAACTCATATATACAAAAAAGTAAAAAAGTTTTTAAATATAATAATTTTGTTTAATTGTGAGAATTATTTCATCATTAAAAATGCAAAATGAAAATGTTCAAGTAGACTTTGGGCTTATTTTTAAAAGCTAGAAAAATATTTTAAAAACTTCTTTTAATTTTATATATTTAATAAAACTTCTAGAAACCTTCCTAGGATCTATTTAATACATAAAATTAATTAAAAACTTCATTTAGCTAACCAAAAATCCGACATGTGCCTGAATGTTGTTATCAGCTCAACCTTGAACTTCCAAGGTGTTGGCTTATCAATATGCCAAAATAATACGAAGAAAAATCCGAAATAAAGAGCTTTTTGCTAACAAGTTGTCGCATGCTGTTCACACGACTGCGTTTTTAATGCATATATGTTTTATATTATATATAAACCGATAAGGTTTTCTCTGCTTCCCACTTTCATTTTGGCGAGTGTATGGGTTCCAGCGGGTTCTGCGTTTTTTCCTGCAGTCTGCTTTTGGATTTCAAAGCTATAGTTCCATATAAATCGGATTCGGATGTATTCTGGAGGAAGTAAATTAAGAAGATTGAATACATAAAAAGTAATAAAAATATATGATATATAGGAGATTATTAAATATTACAATATGATTTTTTGACTTAATTTCAAATAAAAACCCAATTTTAATCACTTTCTATTACTAATTTTCAATTCTTCGCTCCAATTTCCATTTTCAGAACACACAACACTGCCATATTTCAACAAAGAATATATAGAACTGTAAACAGAAACCAGATCAACCTCAATCTACCTCGTTTTTGGGCCAATATCATCAATATATACACCAACCAGCCAGAATCGAATGTATAGAACCGAGAACCCAAATCCAAGTCCGAAGTAATGGGAACCACAATATGGAACAACAGGCAGTGACCAAGACCACCTAGAATTGCTGCTGAGATTACACACCCCTGAGATTACAAGAACAACCCACTTAAGATCTAGAGGATCATCCCCAAACCCCTAATTCCCAGGATTCCCAGGAACTCTAGTGGCCAGCAGTATGACCAAGAGCAACGGGGATGTGGAGGCCGGCGCCACTCAGGCTGCTTCCTTGGGCGGCGGCAAGCCCAGCAATGGACATGGTCAGGTGAATGGCTATCATCAGAATGGCGGCGGTGGACGCCGTGACTCCAGCCAGGCCTTCACACCGCTCCTGGCCCAGAACGGTGGCAACGAGGTGGCCACAACGCCGCCGCCCAGCACAGTGCTCTACGAGAGCACGCCCAGCAACAACAACGAGTGGAAGGGACCGGCGGTGGAGGACCTCAAGAATGGCAACCACACCAACAACAATGGCACCTCCAATGGCCATGGACATGGCCACAATCTCAGCGAGAAATATGCCCACGAGCAGGCGCCTCTAACTGGTGGCTACAAGCTGCCCCCTCGCTCCAGTGAATCGGAAGAGTCCGACTTCGATTCAGACCTCAATGGCGGCTCCTCCTCAGCGGATGCTGCTGCCAGTTGCGGCTTGTTCGGCTGCCGACCCAGGTGGGCCAGGAGATTCGCCTCGACGCACGTCTTTATGGTGGTCTTCCTGCTGGCCTACATTCTGCAGGGAATGTACATGACTTACTTCGTCTCAGTGATTACCACCATTGAGAAGCTCTTTCAGATCAAGTCTAAGACGACAGGACTCCTGCTGAGCGCCAGCGAGATGGGTCAGATCTGCACGGCCATGCTGCTGACCTACTTTGCGGGCAGGGGTCATCGTCCGCGATGGATAGCCTGCGGTATGGTCCTCTTCTCCATAGCAGCCTTTGCCTGTGCCCTTCCCCACTTCATCTTTGGGGAGCAGCTGATGCATTCCAGTGTGATCCTGCAGCAACAGCCGCAGCAGATTGAGTCCACCTCCTCGATGTGGCTCAATGGCAGCCGGGACTCGGAGGTGATGAGCCTGAATCCCAATCTGTGCATCCTGGGGGGCAATTCCAGCCTGTCGGGTAGTGAGTGCAATGAGGAGCGGCAGCTGGAGCAGGCCTCTCACTCCAAGATCACCGTCATTGTGCTGTGCATCTTCTTTGGCAGTTTGCTGAGCTCGGGCATTGGCCAGACGGCGGTGGCCACCCTGGGCATTCCCTACATTGACGACAATGTGGGCAGCAAGCAGTCACCCATGTACATGGCTGTCACCATAGGCATGCGCATCCTGGGTCCCGCCTCTGGTTTTATTTTTGGCAGCTTCTGTACCCGCTGGTATGTGAACTTCTCCAATCCCGGCTTTGATGCCACCGATCCGCGCTGGATTGGTGCCTGGTGGCTGGGCCCGGTGGCCATTGGCAGCCTAATGCTGCTGGCCTCGATTGCCATGTTTTCGTTTCCCAAGCAGCTGCGAGGCAAGCAGCAGTCCCAGGCGGCGGCCAGTGCAGTGGCAGCTCCTCCAGCAGAGCCAGAAGAGAAGCCGAAACTGAAAGGTGAGTTCAAGGGGATTTTTAGAGATTTGTATGCCTTTTCAAGATTAAATATTTCCTTTTTTCCTTTTCCAGACTTTCCCAAGACCGTACGCCGTCAGCTGAGCAACGATATTCTTATGTTCCGCACTGCCTCCTGTGTGTTCCACCTGCTGCCCATCGCGGGCTTGTACACGTTCCTGCCCAAATATCTGGAGACCCAGTTCCGGCTGGCCACCTACGATGCCAACATGATAGCCGCCTTCTGTGGCATCCTGGTCATGGGCATTGGCATTGTCATCTCCGGCTTGTTTATCCTGAAGCGAAAGCCCACGGCTAGAGGTGTGGCAGCCTGGATAGCCTTTACAGCTCTTGTGTATTCCGTGGGCATGATTATCCTGATGTTTATAGGCTGCAGTATGAATGACTTTGCGGGGTACAAGGCCAGCGATGGCAACAGGTGAGGTGTCCTTACTTTTTGATTACTCTAAGCAGCTACCAGAAAGTAGGCTATACTTTTTATCAACTAAATTAAAATGATATTTAAGCATGGAAGATCTTTATAAACTCTTTAGTTAAGTGTTGCAGCTTAAGGAGTTCGATTAGATAGCTTCATAATCTGATAACATTAATATATATAATTCATTTTTAATGTAATATAAACTTTATATTCCCCTTATAGTCCCGCTCTTATCGAGCCCACCTGCAGTGCCGCTCTCAACTGTACCTGTGATAAGGAGAACTTTGCCCCAATTTGCGCCGATGGCAAGATGTACATCTCGGCCTGCCATGCGGGATGCAGCAGTACCTCGCTGCGGCCCAGCGATAATCGCACCCTATACACCGACTGCGCTTGCATTCCAGATGGTAAGTTAGTCCTTTTCCTCCTATAAAATATCCTTTTTATGTATATGATTTATACAGCTCCGGAGGCGGTCAACGGTTACTGTGATAATAACTGCAAGAACTTCATCTACTTTATACTGATCTTTGCCATTTGCGTATTTATGCATTCCACCTCCGAGGTGGGTAGCATGCTGCTCGTCATGCGATGTACACATCCCAAAGGTAGGCAGCGAGAGATACTTCCTTAAAAATATTTCTATATTAATTATTTATTTATTTAATTATTTATCTATTAATCCCTCCACAGATAAGGCCATGGCCATGGGTGTGATACAGTCGGCCATTGGCCTGTTCGGCAACGTTCCTTGTCCCATCATTTACGGCGCCGTTGTGGACTCCGCCTGCCTCATCTGGAAGTCGGTGTGCGGCAAGCATGGAGCCTGTTCGCTCTACGATGCGGATACCTTTAGGCACTATTTTCTGGGTGAGTCTAAGCGCCTTTAAAGCTCTACAAAAACTTAAATAAACTATAACCCTTCATTTATCCTTTAAAGGCATCACCGCTGGCATCATGTTCCTGGCATTCCTTATGGACCTGGTGGTCTGGCGCAAGGCTCACCGCATTGACATTGCGCCCGAGGATCCCCAAGAAGGCAACGGGCACACGGGCAATGGACGCTCCCTGGAGGTATCCGAGTCCAAGCAGCCCATCTCACCGGCGCCGGATACGACGGTTTAGGAAAGGAAGAATACTCTAGACAGAGACATAGACAGAGACAGAGACGAGAGCTTGGCGCAGCAGCTGAGAGATTTCCAATAAACGTTTACCTTAATTGTTAATTAGTTATCATTTTGTCTAGTTTTTTAGCCTAGTGCAAGAGTTATGTATTTAGTTAAGAGAGAAAGAGAGTGGCATCTTTGATTATAGGGAAACCTCATTGGAAAAATTTGTCCAAGCCCAAACCCGAACCCGAACCCTAGGATCCCTGCTCCATATTCTACATAAAACCCCTATCTGTGGATTACGATTAAATTTTGTGTAAAAATCTCAACGCAAAACGAAGATATAAAGCGTAACTAAAAAAAAAATAAAAAGAAAATTAGAAAGAAAATGATTGAGAAAAGCGAAAAGTAAATTGAGAAATCTGTAATGTGTAAACTATATATGTGTAATCTGTAATCTGTAATTAATATATTAGACATATACATTTACATGTATGTATGTAATTGCAACCTATCTGTGGTAGTTAAATTTTAGTTAAAAATTCAAACTAATTGTCTAAGTTTTGTCATACAACAAGAGCAACCAACAACAAAAAAAGAATATACGAAAAGAAATTAAATGGAAAAACTATATACAAATAATAAGTATATTTTCTTATATTTTTTATGGGTCGAAAAATTAAGATTTTCTTGATAAAACAAGTGGGAAAGCTTCAGTGTAGGTTAATGTTGCTAGGAAAATGTTGCTAGGAACTTGATTAGCAACACGTATTGTTGCTGGCAACATAACCATGTTGCACAGCTTTAGCAAAGATGGCCGCAGGTTAAGCAACATTTTTTGAGCAACATAAACATGTTGCAAAGGTTTAGTATGAAAATAAATCCATGTTTTTCCTCAATTTTATCTCAAATTCTTCGCATCAAATTAGAAATTTCATTTCTATAATAATTCCTTTAAAAAACACACTCTTTTTTTTTTCTACCAAAAATGTTTGTTTTTTATTAACAATTTCAATAAAAAATGCTTAAATTTACGAAATGCAATATCGCGCACTGCATGGCCGCTGCCTTTCGCCTAACAAAAACAACAACAAATTGTGTTATACAAAACGAAAACTTGAATTGTTTGTAAAAACTTGCTTGGGCTATTGTCTCTGAAATAACAAGAAAAAGGATTAAAAGACAGCACAGATCGCACGCAATAATGGAGATTGTCTGAGTGGCATCCAAAATCAAAATAAATCAAAATGAAAATCCTAAGATTAAAATCAACTATCCGGCGACCAGAGCTTGAAAGTGCGATCGAACGATGTGGTGGCTATATACTGAGCATTCGGTGAAATGTCCACGGAGATGACCTTGTTGTCATGGCCCTGCAGCGTCTTCAGCGGCTGCCACGTTTTGTTCGACCAGATCTTGGTCGTCGAGTCGTAGGAGCAGGTGACCAGGAAGCTGCCGCACTCCTGCTGGTATTTCACATCCGAAATGAGGTTTGTGTGCGCGGGAATGGTGTACACCGGCTGTCGTCGTCGCAAGTCCCAGATCTTGCAGGTATTATCCTGCGAGCCGGTGGCTATGTGGAAGCCATTCGGCGAAAAGTCCACGCCAAACACGGCGCCCAAGTGGCCCTCGAGGAACATGATGCAGCGCCCGGTGCGCAGGTCCCACACCCGTCCAAAGGCATCCAAGCCGCCGGTGCACAGAACACTGCCGTCCGACTGATAGCTGAGGCAGTGCACTGGCTTGGCATGTCCCTCCTGATGCAGCACCTCTGTCTTTTGCTCCAAATCCCACAGCCGCCAGCTGGAATCATAGCAGGCGGTGGCCAAGAAACGGCCGGACGGATGGAAGGCCACCTTGGACACGCGATGCGGCATGTGGCCGGTGATGTCTGCGATGGACTCCTCGTTGTTAAAACCCCACAGCTTGACGGCGCCGTCGTGGCCGCCCGAGGCCATGGCCACCACGTTTTCCTCGTCGCAATGGACACCGGGCCGCAAGGCCACGCCACCAACATAGCTGGCATGGCCGCGCAGCGTCTGCTTTAGCTCGCAATCGGGCACGCTCCACAGCTTGCAGAGGCCGGACCAGGATGCGGTAAGCAGCAGCGAGGAATCGGCACTGAAGGCGGCACTGCTCACGGGCCGTGTGTCGCCCACCTGGGAGCAGAGTGGTGCCAGTGACTGCAACTTCTTTTGCATCTCCACCATGCGACCGGCACGCGCTGCACTGGGCACCTCCAGAGCCTGCCGGGCACGCTCTAGTCGATCCTTGGCCCGCGGCAGCGAGTAGTCCGCCAGCCAGAGCCGGGCAATGCGCAGGGTATCCGGTCCTTCGTGGTACCATGTGGCCTGTTCCTGGTCGCGCGACTGCACCTTACGCTCCTCAACATCCTCGGCGCCCCGCCCGCGATTGATGGCATTCTCGCCCAGATTGGCCAGCAGCTCCTTAAGACGGCGTCGCCGTTCGGCAGGTCCTTCGCCGAAGAAACAAATCGGTTCGTTCAACTGTCGCAGGTTGTTCTTGATCTCGGCATCGTCCGTGGACACGTTGATCTGGCGGGCGCGCTTCTTGCGCTCGAATTCCTCCAGCAGCGCCACCTTGTCGCGCTCCATTTCCGCCTCCAGATCGAAGTAGTCGTCGTCGATCTTGTTGGCCAGTGTGGCTGCTGTGGGCAGTGCAGCGGCAGGTTTGGCACTGCCGGCAGTCTTGGCCGCCGGCTTGCCGCTGCCTGTCGCCTTCTTCGACGCCTCCTCGTAGTCCTCATCTGAGTCTATGTCCTCCAGCTGGCCGCCAGTGTTTCCCGCCGCCGCTGTAGTTGCTCCTCCTCCTCCCACTTCTCTTCCTGCTCCAGATCCCGAGGATGATGCCGGCGCCGGTGCGCCGGTTGTGGCAGACGCCGCCGCCGCATTTTGACGCTTGCGCTCCGTCTCCTCCAGCGAGCCGTAGTGGAGCGTCCGCTGGCGCTTGATGTACTGGATATCTTCGTCATCTGACATTGTGCGCCAGCGAGCGTGTAGAATTAATTTTAAACCAAAATTTCGCCGAAAAACGAAAGAAACAACAAAAAAATATTTCGTTCAATGAAAACGTTTTGCTAGCTAGTGTTGGACAACGCCATTGGGGGTGGTTAGAGGTTGCAAAGGCTGTATATCGATATATCGATATATTTTTCACATCCCCGCTATATTTGGTCACACTGTTCTACGCACACACGCACAGTGGTGTCATTTTCATTTTCATTCATTTTCTCCCGTCAAATTCAGCTTATTATAAGGTGTGATTGCGGGACAAATTTTAAAACAGCGGGCAGCTATTTCAGAAAATTAAAGCAGACTTCTATATGAATTCTCGCCAGGTATGGTTCGAATATTAAAAAATACTGAATTTATTTATGCATACGCATATCGATATATTTATATCATTTGGTCACACTGTTCCACGCACACACGCACGCCTAACGAATTTTCCTGGGTAAAAAATAAAAGCGGAGTGAAAACTTCCGATTTTCCCGCACGTTTTCTCCGATTTAGCCAGCCAGAGTGGGTCACAGGACCTGCGACATAGCTGTCACTGCCCGGTACGCCGCAGCCATTTTCACGCCGACCGTCAGAGGGAAATGAGCGCAGCCAGTAACAAAATGTCGGCCACCGATCAGATGCGCGCAATGCTGGACCAACTAATGGGCACCACACGGAACGGGGACGAGCGCCAGCTCAAGTTCTCGGACTCGCGGGTGTGCAAGTCCTTCCTGCTCGACTGCTGCCCGCACGACATCCTGGCGTCCACTCGCATGGATCTCGGTGAGTGTCCCAAAGTGCATGACCTGGCTTTCCGCGCAGATTACGAGAGTGCGGCCAAGACGCGCGACTACTACTACGACATCGAGGCCATGGAGCACCTGCAGGCCTTCATAGCCGACTGCGACCGTCGCACGGACTCGGCCAAGCAGCGGCTCAAGGAGACCCAGGAGGAGCTCACCGCCGAGGTGGCCGAGAAGGCCAACGCTGTGCACGGCCTGGCCGAGGAGATTGGCAAGAAGCTGGCCAAGGCGGAGGCTCTGGGCGAGGCCGGTGAGGTCGAGGACAGCATGGAGCTGATGAAGGAGATCGATGAGCTGCGCGGCAAGAAGATCAAGGCCGAGCACGAATACCGCACCTCAATGCCCGCCTCGACGTACCAACAGCAGAAGTTGCGCGTGTGCGAGGTCTGCTCCGCTTACCTGGGCATCCACGACAACGATATCCGGCTGGCGGACCACTTTGGTGGTAAGTTGCATCTCGGCTTCCTCACCATACGCGAGAAGCTGATCGAGCTGGAGAAGACGGCGGCGCCGCGCAAGGCGGAGCTGAAGAGGACGGGTAAGATGCCCGATCGAGACGATGAGGGACGTGGACGCAATCGCTACTTTGTAGGTGGCCGAGAGTTGGACCGTCGCTCGCGTGTTCATCGCTCCCGTTCCAGAGAGCGTCAGCGTATCCGTGATGCAGAGCGAGAGCGCGACAGGCCCAATGGCGAAAAGGGTGGCAAGGAGACGGCTGAAGGACCTGCAGAGCGACCCGAACGGCCACCAGAACGTGAGCGTGGCGGAGGACGTCGAGAGGACCGTGGCGATCACAACAGAGATGGCCGGCAAGATCGGGAACGTGATCGGGATGGCAGACGGGAACGTGACCGAGGCCAGGGACATCGCAACGACAGAGGACGCTTTGGAGGTGGTGGCGGCAACCATCGAGATGACAGACGTCGATCACGCTCTAGGGATAGATCACCACGTGAACGCCGCAACTTTAATCACTTTCGGGATGGACCCGGCGGTGGTGGCGGTGGAGGAGGAGGAGGCGGAGGCAATAACCGAAGACGCTCCTACTCCCGCGAACGCTACAACCGCCGCTAAAGGAATCCCTCCAGGCAGCGCACGTACGTAGCATTAATCACAACAACTACAAAATGCCACTACTGAAAAACCAACAGCAACTGAGAATATATTCGTAGCTTAATCAAACCAACCAACCTTCGAAATGTTAATAATTTCTACTCTTGATCTTACGCTCCTTTGAACCTCTTAAACACCGAAATAAAGCGAATTAAACTCTGTTCAAAAAGTCCCACAAAAAAATATAGAAATTAACCCATTAAAACCCCAGAACCGAAAACAGAAAAAAACCCCAAAAAGAGATAGACACACGTTAGTTCCAAGTAGAGAGCAAGTAGTAACCCCCACAGTTAGGAGAAAGAGGAGTTAACCCCGCAACCCTTTAACATTTGATATTTTGTGTGTTGTATAGCAAAAGGTACACCCACTCTCCCTCGCCTCTATAACGTACTCTTCTCAGCTCAGGTCACGTCGTCGATGCATCGCTGTCGTCCCAGTTTTTTGGGGTAAGCCTGTCGACCATATTTCTATAACTCTGACACACTATCACTGCTCTGATCTGATTTGATTTGATTTGTAACCCCAAAGCTAAAGCGTTCTCTACTCGAAGTTTCCACATTTTGCAGCCGCTTTTGGTACGTATTGAGTATATATAAATACCATATATACCCAGATGTTAGCCAGTTACATAGATAATCCAGTTAAACTATAGCTTGGGTACGTATCGAAGAGAGAGATTATTGTGTGTTTTTATGCGTTCCTGGGTACGTATTAATGTTAGAAGATCACGACTTTGTGTGGTACGTATGCAAATAACGTTTTGTGATAACACTCCCAGGCTCTGTAGGGTTCTCTCGGCGTTCCAGACCCCAACGTACGTATTGCTCCAGTCTCTCTCTCTATAAAAAAAAGAAAACCATCATAAAAATGCAAAAATATTAATATACAACTCTCGTAGCTGTTCAGAACTATTACGTTTTTCGCTGCCGATGCATATGGGGGCTCAGATCAATCAGTTATATATAACATATATGTGAGTATTCGGGGCACTAATCTCTCTGATACCAAAATTCTATAATCATCGAAGAGGAACGGACGGGCAGAGGATGTCTGTCTCTGTTTCTGTGTATTTCTGGTTCGTTTCTTTTGACAGGGGAGAGCAGTGTAAAGAGTTATTTGTGTTTGGTCCCATTTGCCACTTATTTGGGTAAGAATCGATCGAAAACGATAACTAATATATCTATCTATATATCTACCCTGTAATTATATTGTTTTTTTATCTAAATTGTAAGTCCAAAAACCACACTGTCCTAAACTCACACACACTCTTAAGTTAAAAATAATATCACACACACAAAACACAAACACTCTTTTAAAAGTAAGATCTAAATTAACACTTATCTTTATGGATCTAAGCGGATTGTAATAAAATTGCACTTGAATGAGTCAGCTTGTTATTTTACTCTGTTAATAAGGGTTTTATATTACAGTTGAAATGTGATTTCTTGATGGGGAAAGTGTCGATATTGCCTACGTTACTATTTTATTTTTTCAATAAATGAGTGTATGTCTTGAAGCCTACTTGTCTTAAAGCTGAGTTTTCATTTTCCATTGAAAAATGGCTTCGACATTAAAGGGTCTGTGAGAAACCAGGGTGTATTAATCTGTGAAATCAGGTAAGGTAAAGATACAGATTACTGATGCTTATGCTAAAACCCCAATTTAAACCCCCGAAAATAAAAACTCGCATAATTTTCTTCATGAGAAGGCTTCTCGGTGTTGTTTGTATTTTCTTTTTTTTAAATATTGCTGTTTCGTTTTGGAAAGGACTTTCTTTTTGTGTTTTCTTTTTTCCGCTTTTTTTTTTCTTCTGCTTAATTTTGAGTTTACACATTTTGTTCCAAAAGAGAATTTTTCTGTACAATTTGTTGTTTGTCTTTTTTGTATAAATTTTAAAATTAGGTTTTCATTCTTTTGTTTAACAATTTCAAGTGGCCCGAAAATAGATCAATATATTATGTATTTCCACAATTTTAAAGCGTTCACAAAATTTCTGGATGTTTGTGTTTTGTTCTGTTGTTGTTGTTGTTGTTTGGTGGTTGTGGAAACTGTGTTCTCGTTGTTGGTGTGTTGTGGTATTTTGGAAAACCTTCTCATCCGCTCTCCACTAACATCCATTTTGGGGTCTGGTCAACCCTTCTTCTCCTCCTCCTCCTTCTACGCCTAACTCAAAACAGTCACTGCGGGACCTGCAGTTGGTCCGCAATTCAACTCTCTCTCTGTTACAATATAATTTGATGGTTTTTCGTTTTTGCTTGTTTGGAAATTGAGTTTGCAGATGATCATCAACATGATTGGAATTTAGAGTCTACTTGTGTGTTGCCGGTTGGTTGGTATCGTTACAATTTACAATTACAATTATAATTATGTGTGTTTACAACAAATTGGTTTAATTTTGGGTTGTTTTTTTTTGGTTGTCGCCTTGCTGAGTCGCGCAACCTGCTAAAATTTTGCACTATTTGATTGGATTTAATCTTATATAAAATTCATCGTTCTACTAAAGTTTAGATTTAGATTTAGAGTATATATACGCTTTGTTTTGTGGTTTACTTTTCTTTCTTTCTTTTTTTTTAGTATTCGATGGGTAAAAAATTATGCTCTCGACTTGTAGTTTCTCGCTTAAAGACACATCTTAAATAACTCTACGTGATAGAAAGTGTTTTCCTCTTTAACTCGCTATATACGATGGTTGTTAGGGTTCCTTAAACACTTGAAGCTTACACAACTAACTTAGCTTAAGTAACTGATTTGATTTATACTTGGGATTTGTATTCCGTTTTTGTTTTACTTTGTGTTTATATCGTACAATAGTTGCTTTTGCTGTTGATTTAATGCTTAAAATTAGACATTGAATTTGGCATTTATTGCGCATACTTCTTGATATTAATTAACATGACCTTAGCTTCCTCCCCATAGAATATTACAGGTGTATGTACACAACAATTTATCGTCGCCTGATATATCTTTACTTGATTATGATTATGAAGACCACTTGCGGGAAGGACACTAAAAGGGAGGGAGGGGGGTACAAATCAAATGAATGTTTTTGAACAATTTTCATCTAAACTAAAGCTTTTGAAACTTATATAAATGCTGGGACTAGCGCCATAAAAGATATCTTTAATAATTGTTTTAAAAAAATTTTAAAGGACTAATCTTAGGAAAACTATTAGTAGTAGGTTGGCAGCTTTTGAAATAATTCCGAAAAATGTATAGATACGAAAACTAGGCAGGCATACTCTATATATTAGGGTCTGATGCATGGAACTAGCTAGTAACTAGCAAAACAAAATGTCGGGTGTTGAGTGTAATATATATGATGAGAAGAAGATACTACTAAGAGCTAGATTCACAGGAAACTGGACTTGATGATCATCACAAGTGTGCGGGTTGTGTGTTTGTTATTGGTTTTCACTTATTCTGGCTGTTGATGTTTGTTTTTCTTGGTTTTCTCTCTCTGTTTTGATTGCTGTTGTTGTTGTTGTTGAAAATGTTGGTGTATGTTGGTGTTTATGTTGTTGTTTATGTTGCTGTTGCTGTTGTTGTCGTTGTTTCAGTCCTTTGAGTGAATCGGTATCACATATTTATGTCCATATGGACTTTTGTACTTAATGCCACAATCACGATAGAATTTATCCGGTATACCTAAATTACATAAATACAATTTGCCACAATTGTTCGTTGATGCTGCTGTTGATTTGTTTGCTGCCGCTGCTGCTGCTGCTGCCGATGAGGTGCTGGCAATGGGCGTGGGTGTAGCAGCCGCCGATGAGGATGATGATGCTGTTGCTGTTGATATGCCATTTAATGGTAATATGGGCAAAATAGAGTACTTAATGGCCACATCGTTGATGCCACAGGGTGGCGGATCCACGGCAAGCACTGAAGCGCTGTTGAAAGTAATGCTTTATAAGTATAAGAAGCAAAATAAAAGTTTGCGGATTTTCTAACCGATTAACACTAAGCCATTTCTTGACCGCTTCCGATAGATTGGCGGTGTTGGTCGACAATATCACAAGATCTGGCGTAGGCAAGGCTGCAATATACGAGTTTTTTTTTGTTGTAATCTCAAGATAATCTTTATCTTATTTCAGCTTAGCAACACACTCACCATCCACCGAGTAAACAATGACATTGTCAGTGGCCTTAAACAGGGCTATCTCAGCATTGCTAATGTTCTGCTCCAGCAGCTTGGCCTGCTCCACATACAGCAAGACGGTGAGGCCATGAGATGCCAGCTGGCGACCTGTTGCCGCCCCAATGTTGATTGCTCTGCAGAAGAAAAGTCAAACTTAAATCTCTCAACTCTTATAAAAATCATTCAAAACTCACCTCATGTTCTTAACACCATCACAAATGATGGCTATCTTCGGCCACTGATGATTATTGGCCGGCGTCAAACGTCTGGCACCGCCCAGCAGTGTGATGGCCAGATCGCTGGCTCCTCGCGCCAAGATGTCAATCTGGCGTTGAAGCGAGAGGCCCGCCTTGTCGGCACTCAACTCAATCTTATTCCGGGCATAGGCCGGAATCGTTGGCACAATCAGACCGTCATCCGTCACAAAGTCCGTGCTGCCATCGAAAATGCTCTCGATTTGTCGCAACTGCAGCGGCTTGCTGGCCAGGATGTTCTCGTCGTGCCTGTACTTTTCCTCCGGCTGCTGATGATGGCGATGATGATGGGCCACAGTGTGACGCACAACATCTGGCTTTTGGTGCGTCGACTCGATGTCATCCCAAATTGCTTGCTTATCGAATAAAGCCAGATTACCCTCAAAGTCAAAGTCCTCCTGGATAAGGGGATCGTCTGCCTCGCTGCCAAAAGTCTGCTGAACCAGTCGCATGCTACTCTCCCTTCGCACCCTGTTCCGTTTGTTCTTTCCGTTGCCATTTCCATTCCCATTCACATTGGTGTAAGAGCCGTTTCCATTGCCATTGTTATTATTATTGTTTACGTTGCCATTTCGTCTGCCGTTGCCGTTGCCGTTGCCATTACCGTAGCTGGAGGCTGCCTGCTTGTAGTAGCCATCTCCATTGCTAACGATATCGATGGGTCTGCTGCTGCTGTTTGCGCTGCTGCCTAAGATTAAACCAGCTGCCTCGCCGCTATCTCCGCTGCTGCTGCAGTAGCTCTCCCGCGTATTGCCACCGAAAGCAGTGGCACCCAGCTTCACCTCCACCTTGGCCGGAATCATGTTGCCAAAGAAGGCGGCCACGCTGTTTGGAGTTGTTGACATCTGCTGCTGCGGCTGCTGTTGGGCACTGTTTGCCCGCGATGATTGCGGTGTTCTGAAAGGTCAAGAAAAACAAAGATGACAAAAGCTCTTACCTTAATTTTAAAAAGTGTCTACCTTCTAAGGCCATTAGAGCCATTCGTCTCGATGAGCTTAAGTTGATGCATTTTGTCGCTTAGCGTTGAATTGTAGTTGCCACGCGACGAGGACGCTCCACCTGCTCCTCCTCCTCCGCTTGCCGTTGCTCCTCTTCCATGTCCGTTGGCCTTGTTTCGCGGCGTCAGTGGCTGGTCCAGGTCGTGTTCTTGCTCCTGAAACTGTTGCTTCTGCTGCTGCTGTTGCTGGAGCTGAAGCTGCTGCTGCTTGCCCAGAATGTTGGAAAAGTTGGGCAGCTTGACCGGCGTGGGCTTGTTGATCACCGGCGCTGCCGCCGTCTGCACATCAACGTCCTGCTTGACCGGCTCGATGAGATCGATGCTACGGATGTCGGTGCACTTGAGCACCACCTCGGCGTTCTGCTTGCGCAACGGGACGCCATTGCGAAACGCGCGAACGATCGTTATCTCCTCGGCGGATATCTGCTTGATCAGGCCCTGGAAGACGCCGAGCACCTCGTCGCAGGCTATTGACACCGCACAGCCGATCCAGTCTTGATCCGTCAGACCCATGTAACCTGCTGTCTGTCGTTCGATAATGCCCGATATTTGATCTTAGCTGGCTATTTCTTCGTTCTGTGTGCTAAATGTTTGTTGTTGCCTGCGTTTGCAGTTTTTCACTGGCTTTCGAAGCCGTCTTGCTGCCTTGGTGGTGTGGTTGTTGTTGTGGTTTTCTTTCCTAATACGCAATTTCGCACTAACTACGCACCACGCACCTCTCTTCTTCTTGCCGCTCTGGCGTTTTTCGAGTGTTTTGATGGCTGGAAATGTCTGTCAGGGGCTTTTTATATACTGTATTAGCTGTGGGCGGTTATGGGCTTGAAATTCGGACACTCCTTTGGGTTTAAATGCACCAACAACTGCTATTTGCAACACTTTTATTTATTAGATTTCGCGTTTCATTTGATTTTCACTGCTTTCGTGTGGCCGTTCATCGTTGGTGGGAAAATACTTGAAATATACCGAGCTGGCAGCGTGGCAGTGACATGGAGGCTTGCAATAAAACTGGTTTTACATCAATAATTAACAATTAATCTACGAGTATAGAGATATATTTATCTGATATAACCCTTAACTAATCAAAATTAGCTTTTTATGCTTCGCTAAACGGTATCGACTGCCAGGTGAAGCGGTATTTTCTTCTCTGCGCACCTCTGGTCCCTCTGGCATTTTTGTTCTCGATTTTGTCCGTTTTGCGTGTTTTTTTCGTCCGGTGTGCGGTTTTTAAATTATTGTTTTCGATCTCGCGTGTGAATGTGTGCAGCTATAGCCGCTGCCCCAACGCCCCAGATCGGCGACTCAAGGCATGTGAGCGCGCTGCCGTGATTGCCGGAATACTCGTCGTGTGAATAAAAGATTTTTCGTGATGATTTTCCGCACATAGTGGATAAAAGGCCAACCCGCACTCACACTCACACATACTGGTGCAAATATATACATAAATCAAGCGAAATTATAGTGCGGCGTGTGTGTGTGTGCTAGAAGAGTAAGTGGAAAACTTGGGCGAAACCGAACCATAAAAGATAAACGGGGAGGAGCTGGAGCCAGAGACGACACACGGCTAGAAGACATGCCGTTGAACCCTTCGCGCTTGGCCAATTACGCCCGTAGTTGTTGCAGGCGCTCTGCTTGTCAAGGAAAATGTTTGGCTTTTGTGCGCCGCTTACTCCCTTGCTCTTTCTTTCTCTCCCACACCTCGCTTGCACAGGGGGCATAGGACAGGGCGGTCGGCAGACAGAGATGGCATCTAGCACAAGTACCGTTCGCCCGCGTCCCCGTCCATTGTGCACTTTTGTTGCTCCCCTCTTTGTTGTCTGTTCTGTTCGCTTTTCTTTTCTTTACGTTTCTCGCCTCTCGCACTTCTCACTTTGGCCTTGTCTTGTCACAGCTTCCAAGCCATTGTCGCAAGCCTCTGCAGCTGCCTCTTCTCCCCCGCCAGCCAGCCACTCGTGTCTTTTCTCGCTTAATTTGCACTTCCGCCTCCGTTGCACTTTATGCACCTCTCACTCACACATTCCTCTCTCTCTTTGCAGATTCTTTTTTAAAAATTAACAACAATAATAATGTCGGCACGTTCCAGCGGCTTGGTGGCCGCTACTGCCCTCCCCATTCCCTCATCATCCTCCTCGGCGGCCTCAGGTGGCGATGTGCCACGCCCACCGCCGCGGAGGAGAGCCGCCTCTGTTGCAGGACAACAGCAGACGCGCCTGGAATTCGGCAACGGACACACGCCACGTCGATCGTTGGCTACAGTGGTAAGTGCATTTTATCATTTATCGTAGTCCCACCTAATCTTGCACATTTTCCCCGCTCAAGAAAGCATAAACTTCACTTAGAGTAAGACCAACTCTCTTCTATATCATTTATCCTCCATTACACTGCCGGAAACTACACTTAACCATATCCTGAATTGTTTACTGTGTCAAATAGGTAGAAAAATAAGGGGAAAAGTTAAGATAGAGGAGGTTGCCGGTGGGATTTCGTTCCGCCTTATCAGTGCCTCTGCTTTATTTGGTGTTTCTATTTTTATGATGTTTTCACTGCTAATCTAATCTGCAGCTTGCCAAACAGCTGAGTCGTGTAGATGGGCCCCGGAGATTCCATTCAAGGGTGATAAAGTAGGGTATAAAATGGGGAATTCAGGGGATCTACACCTGGTTTAGCCATTGGAAAAACCATGAAATTACACAATATAAATCTGTGTTTTTTTTACCTTAGGGTATTACTCATTTCTCTGTAAATAAATGTAAAGTATGGGTAACAGTTTATATTTAAAAGCGATTGAATTTGAAGGATTTTTTATTTTATAGATAAATTGATAATCTATTTAAATGAATTTATTTCACAAATTGGTTGACTGGATCAATGTTAAACTTGTAGTTTGAGGCCTCAATAACAACCTCTTATTTTCAAAGTTGTTTTTTATAAAAGTTTCCAGGCATTTCGAGCTCTTCACTTGCACTTTTCCCCGCTTCGTACAGAAAACAGCTTGATAAGCAGCCAGTGCCACCAACGAAGATGAAAACGAACCTCAAGTGATGTTTATTTAGTGTCTGGAATGTGCGCTTGTTCGCACTAGTGTTTTGTTCACTTGTGTAAACAAATAATTCGCATCGAGATCACAGACTAAACGGGAATTTATTTATTTATCTCAATTTGCCAAAAGATGCGAGCCACTTGAGCGAGAGCAATCAGCATCGGCATATCTTCTTCAGACCTAATTGAATTTATCAACACCGACTTGGCCATCGCTCCGTCTTCGTCTCTGTCTGAATGTGAATGTGCGTAAATTGCCTTCGGTTAATGCACAGACCAAAATAATGTAGTACAAGGGGAAACTAAAAGTTTAGATTTTATTTTCTAAAATTGGAAAAATACCATTTTATTATAGTTCGTACTGTGTAATTATTCAACTAACTCATCGGTCATTTGGAATTTAAAAAAGTAAACAGGTATAGCCTATGTCGGTAGATAAGATTCTGTTAACGAAATTAAAGTTGGCAAAAAAGGCTTTTATAGTATTCAAATTCTCCTAATTTCACAGTATTTAATTGTAAAATGCAATCTCAATTATTTAATTATATATTTTTATGATACCCTTTTCTAGAGTCTAGACCGGAAAAGTGTAATAGATTTTTATAGATTTTTCGCCAGTGTGTTTACTCAATGAACGGTAATTCGGCGCCTTCCGAATTCTATTTGCCTAACTTATTTAAGCGTTGTCAGAGAAATGGCAGAAATTCCT
The DNA here is from genome assembly GCA_008042715.1 of Drosophila bocki. Taxonomy (NCBI): domain Eukaryota; kingdom Metazoa; phylum Arthropoda; class Insecta; order Diptera; family Drosophilidae; genus Drosophila; species Drosophila bocki. The sequence continues at coordinate 69,042 of VNJY01000462.1, forward strand.
GGCCATGAATGTATGTTTGTATCTCCTGAATAGCTAGGTTTATCTTCATTAGAGCACTTGTGTCCAGTGGAGGCACCGCTAATTGAGAGCTCGGCTATGTTGGGTTATTTAATCCAATTCGCACGTCAAACGAACGACGAACGCACCTGTCCAAGCGCTACGTCACTGATTGCTCAACAAATTGGCCTAATGGGCCGCTTATCAGTCAACAGTTGGCTATTTACACGAGGTTAATTGGATTTGGAATTGGAATCCATTGCGTCATTGCGTCATTCAACAGGGCCGGCAATAGCAGTCAAATGTCAATTATAATTGATGATGCGCTACTTAGCCCAACATTTATATTCTGTGTTTATATATCTCTTCATGCTGAAGATACAAATTTCAGATGCATAACACACACAGATACGTAGCACACGCATACTAGCACATCTGAGTGCCGATCAGCTGTTTTTGTTTTGTTTTGCCTTGGACACTTGTTCGTTGGCAGCTGACAGTGGGGGGCAGAGAGAATCCCAAAGCGAGAGAGTGTGAGAGAATGGTGGCATGGCTGTGGGTGGAAGGGGTAAGGCCTTAGCTGTCACTTGGCCAAGCTTTTGTCAGCAGCTGAAAGCTTAGGGCGTAGTGTTGTGAATCGCGGGAATGGGCAATTACATTTGGTATTCGGTATTTGTATAATTTCAATCAGAAGCTAATAACGAAGGGAGGAGTTATTTCCGATACTGTAAACCATATATATTCTTGATCAGCATCAACAGGGGAGTCTTTCTAGCCGCGTTCTGAAAAAAAAAATTTTTTCATAAATTTTTTCAAAATTTTATAAGGGGTTACATCGTTAAAATTTTCAAAAATAGGAAAAAATTGAATTTTTAAAAATTTTAAATATAGTATACAGATTTGTTAACCAAGAAAAAAATAGCATAGAGGAACATTCCGAATTGAATTTGATGCTTTTTTGACTTAGTTATGCTATTTTCAAACTGTGTCTGTCCCATAATTTTTTATATTTCTTTTTTTAATATTTATATTAAATTACAAAAAATTCAGATATTACATATTTTAACATTAAAATCAATAAACAATTTTAAAACTTTAAATTAAAAGAAAATCTCGCAAATTTCCCAAACATACAAGATAAGCTATTTACAAATAATTGTCAGTGGTGGCAGACTGCTATAATTTTTTGCCATTTTGGTCACACAAAATACTAAAGCTTTCCCCCCATTTGGGGGCCTACCCTGGGCTGGCCACACTGTGATGGGGGAGCTGCCTCCATTTTAGCTTAGAACGCGATAGCTGAAAGTTACGTGCAGCGGCTGCCGACAAGTGTTGTGCTGTTGCTGGTTGCTCTTGCTGTTCCGCTCGCACTCACACGCGCACCACACACACTCGCAGCGGGAGCAAGCGAGAGGCCGAGAGATTTACGCAGAACATGTTTTCGCAATAGTGTTGGTTCGTTTGTTATTGTTGTTATTGGTGCTTCTATCGCTTAGGGCCGTTAATAAAAGATAAATAAGTGAATAATTGAATTATAAATATAAACGAATACGAATACAAAATATATACGCATTATAGATCAATTTATAGCTGGCTAATGCACCGCACCCGTACCCCTGAAATGTGTTAATTATATAAAAAAAAGAGGCAAAAAAAAAGTAAATAAACGTACATATTTGAAAAAGCAACAGTCCGAGAGTATCGGCGAAATCTGTTGAAATTCACTCGGAATCTGCTTCTTACTCTTCTGCTGGCTGGGCGACCTATTAGTCATGCTTTTGCCTTTGATTCGCGCGATTATACATAAATGTGATTAAAGCGCGGGGGACGCCCTTTAATATTTTCTCCCTCTGCGGCCAACATTACGTATACGCAATAATCGTAATAAAAACCAAAAAAAACGGCAATTGTTGTGAAACCTGTTCCTTTGCAGCAGCAGCAGCCGCAGCAGCTTGGGCTGTGCAGCAGCATAAAGGCAAAGCTGCGGACGAGTTACCAAAATAAAACCTTGTGTGCGCCAAAAAATGTGAAAACAAAAAACAGACAAGAGAAAACCGAAAACCAGAAACAAACAAAATAATAATAAAGAACCCAAAGAATGCTGCTGTAAGAATAGGAACAAAAATTCCTTGTGGCTAACCCGTTTTGTGCAGTTGAAACCGCCAAAGCGGCAAATATTCCAAGTTGTTTATTAATTTATTATTCTTCAATTTAGTTGAAAGGAGAGGCGTGCACGAAAATTAACATCAAACAGCAAAAATCGTAAACAGAATCCGAAGTGATTAAAGTCCAGAAACCGAATCTTAATTTCAAATCCAAATCAAATTTAAATCAAATCGCAATCAAAATAAAAAAAAAAAAAAACCAAAATGGCCGAGTCAACAACCACATCGCCATCGGTGACGAGCGAAGATGGCCAAATCCATGGCTACAATAACAGTGATGTAAGTAACTGGCAAGAGCAGCGCTCTCTTCCTCTCCTCCACTCTTCCGCTCATCCGCTCCCTGCAAGTACGTGTAAACGGTACATATGCAAATGTGCGGAATGTATGTTAAGCTGGCTGTGTGTGTGTGCTAGTGTGTGTGCGCTCATTTTCTTCGGTTGCTAATTGAGCCGCCTTTGATGCGCCTCACGTGCCTGCCTGCCCGCCGCTACTCCCCCCATCTAAGCCGTCTTTCTGTCCTCCATTTTCCTCTCTGCCCTGCGCTCTCTTCTCTAGCCAAGATCGCTTGCCGGATTTTCCGGCTCAGGGATTAAGGGGGGCGTGCTGAAAATCAGAAATGATCGGTGGAATCTGAGAGAATTCAAATCGTAAATAAATAGTTGAAGTGACGATGTAAGTTTATGTGAATTGTGGGATCTTTTGGGATATATTGGGATTTAAAAAGGGTTATCTGCTAAATATTAGGTAATATTATCCTTCCCTTAAAGGGCTCACCAGAATCTTTATTTCTTTTCTTTCAAGATACAACATAATCTTGAAAGTTTGGTTTAGGATCTCTATTCTGAGGACCTTTTAACTTTATTACAATATCCGTATAAAGGGAAGAAAACTTGGGAAATTAAGTTTTGGTTAATAATATAAAGAAAACACTTCTCATATTTATTCAAAGTATTAAAAAGAACAAAATAAATGAATATAAAATTAAATTAAAATATGTAATATATATAAATAATAAAGGTAAACATTTGTTCTGCTATAATAATCTATGAAATTGAATTAAAGTACATAAACATTTATGATTAATCACAGATGGACTTTAGACTTCACTTTATCTAATTAAAAAATACATTATAATTTATAGATATATATCCTATACTCAGATATAGTTGACAATTTAAAGAATATTGACCCTACATTGAATACTGTATGTTCTTCCCCTGGGAATCATAATAGATATTAGTTTATTTTTCTAAGAATCAATTGAACAACAAAAAACTTATGAGTATTAAAAAATAATGTATCTTTTCGATAACATAAGCCATCTTTTGCATTTGTTAACGTCACCAAGATATATCTATATAGTTGTTGGTGTATTTATAGCACTGAATGTACATATTTGACGCACATTCCTTTCCCTATACATTCAATAATGTTTCAATGTCAGTTCTATCTGGTTATTGTTCTTCCACTATGGGATTCGTAAAGCATCTAGCTAACAACTGTGGCTGTCTTTGTATCTGTATCTTTTGTATCAAAGCAAATGAAATGTTGAATGTATCTATCATCTAAACGAAATGCACGGCAGAGAATGTCAATTTGTGTAATGAATTTGCATTGACCCCATGGAATGTGTGACAAGTGTGTGTGGTGGTGGGGCGATAACCAATCAATTAGGTTAATGGCAGCGCCTAAGCTTTGCGCCACACTCACTTGGATTTTCTTCTTTTTTTGCCTTTTTTTTTATTGTGCGCATTAAAATTAAAAATTGATACTTGAGTTTGCTTAATTCCGTTGTGGCCTGTGGTATTTATTATCTCCCGTAAGCCGTCTGTTTGAACAGCAGACGAAAAAGAAGAGTTAAGAACAATGAAAATGGGCTTCCGTGGATGGAGCACCTTGACTTTTTTGGGCCTTCTATCTCGCCCTCGTCGTCGTCGTTGTCGCACACTCTCGATTTTGCTTATCAGCGCGCACAGCTGAATGATTATTCACATATATATTTTTATAATTCATTATTAATTCAGTTTGTTTTGGCTTGGTCAATATAAAGGTGGTGGAAGAAGAAAACTAAGGCGAAATGGGAAATGGATTGTGGCGCTGGCTTGCAGGTTACTGCTCGGGTTGAATGGATGTCACATGGTCATCCAACAGTCAGTCAATGCCTGCCAACAACTTTGATAATGAGCGCTTGGCGTTACGGCTATTGATAATTGAATTTCGATGCGACGGAATGGAAGAGTTTCTGATTCCAGTAGCCAAAGAAAATGGAGACCCTATCAGTGGAAATAGTAATTAAAAAAAGTACACAGTAAAGCACAAGCCAAAAAAGGCGAGGTATAAGGGAAAGACGTCTAAATATTGTCTTTAAAATTGAATTGAAGTATCAAGTTCTTTCCGTATTAAATTATTTTCATTTTTTTTTACGAAAATTTCTTTACAATTTCCTAATATTTTCTGCTTTAATTGAGAATATTCCGGTTTGATATCTCGTTTTACCACTGTAAGGCTGTCAATCAAGCAAAGATGAAATGGCAGTGGGCAGTGCAGCACAATGCAGAGCCAGAGCCACTGCCAGATCATTATGTCGGACATCCCTTTTAATTAACGCAATTCCGCCGCCGCCCACTGCCAATCCCAAGCAAAACTGGCTTAAACCACAAGAACAGTTTTAAGCTAATTTCCCTCGGTTCCAGATTTAATGGCTAAAAATCAATTTAATGCCAAGCCAGTAGCAGTAGTGACGTGGCTCAGTCAATGAGGCTTCCTTCCTTTACGTCCAGATGGGGGGCGAAACCGTGACAGCTGCAGAAGGGTCAGCGGTTTAGGACGAAAGCAAAAAAAAAAAAGGAAAGGGAAAGGATCCAGGCAATGGCCTTGGGGATTACCCAGAGTCCAGGGACACCAGGCAGCTTTGCCTGATTGATTGGACCTTTGTCCAGGCAATAATCGCGTCTCCACAGACGGGCATCTGGCAACCAATATTGCGCATTAGCTTAGCCCAGCTCATCGTTGATATAATACGGGATACAAGCTATATAGCAACGCATTATATTAATTTATTATTAAGTTATTAGCAAGTGAGGTGGATATAACGTCAAAGCTAAACAAAATATTCATTGGAAATATGAGAATATTAAATACAATTGCTTTTCCCATAAATCTTCATAGTATTTACTTTGTTTAATTTATTTTTACCTTTTATATCAACTAGTTTTCTTTTTTATTTCTTACTGTGCACCTTTAATTATTGCACAAGTGGGAAAAGCCGCAGCTATTTTAAAGAGCCTAGACCCATGCGGTGAAAATCAATAGTACAAGTTCATGGAAAATGCGGAACTGCGAGGCAAACAAATAGCAACAAAAATAAAAGCCAAACACAGAACACAGAACCCAGGAACCAAAATGGAATAGTAGTTCCCCAGAGCGTGTACTAAATGGCACATGTACTATGTGGCAGACCGTCTAAAAAAGCAACCCAGTCAGGGTCATGTGGCGGCCAACAAAGCTAGCCGCAACATGCGAGCCTCTGATATCTGATATAGAAAGAGGGCCACATCGGGGGTGGATGGTGGTTATAGATACGGCGCCGTCTGGTCAGCCACCAACTAGGAGATGTGGCGGGAATGTGAGGGCAGCTGGCGGGTGTTTGCTCTTCACTTTATAAACAATGTCGGCAAATTGAATATTTCATGGGAAAGCCTTTTAATGGACACAAGTGCTTGGCCCGGACCGGGCTCTTCTTTTCGCCGAGATGAGTAGATAAAATGGGTTTTGTTTAACTTCCAGGAATGCAGAAAGTTTGCCTGCCCCCCCTGATTCCCTAGAGAATAATGGGGTGCCAAAAGCTGGTCATAGGAGGTGTTTTTTTGCTCCTCCTTCGATGGTCATGGTGTGGCTGGGTAATGGCATTTACCGTGTGAGGTTGGCTCTCACAGGTAAACAAAAATTTTGCTAAAATAGTATTGGCCCCTGGCGATGCATAATTGAAATATTAAATCGCTTAAGACTGCTTATAAGTATGAGGAAAAGTGGGAAAAATCTGCTACAGATGAGTCATATAATTTATATTGTTTAATTAAATTAACAAAGAAAAGAATTATTGTTAAAATTAAATTGAATTTTAAGAGTAAATTATTTTAAAAATAAATTCAGCCTTATTTTCCTTTGAACTGTCACTTCCCTTTAAGCTGGCTATAAAGTCTATAAACCCCAGAACTTTCACAGAATTCCAATGACAATTTAATGCATTTTCCCCCCGAGTATTTTCCAAGCTTTGAACATAAAAATAAATCGTCAAACGAAGCTGTTTTAAATTCCTTTTTAGTGCAAATCCCTGCCATAAAAGCCAGCTTAACCCACTCCACTCGGGCATAAACAGTATTAATTAAATATATTGAGAGGAAAAACCACAAAGCATTGAGGTCTAGCAATCAAAGCATCAAACTTGGGCTCAATTATAGGAAATTGGAACTGGAAACCCCCTTTAATTTGGCTCAAAAATATGTATGTTTCCTACGAAATATGCCTGCCTCAAACATTTGCATGAGAAATGCCAACTACAGAGCTAACCAGAGCTAGCTGGCCACAACAACATGAAATAGACCACATTTTCCCCAGACCCCAAAGCCCGTAGCCAGAAACTCAAAACCCAAGGCCCGAAATGAATCACAGCACGCAATTTAGCTCAAGTTTGGGCCACATTCTCTGCACTAGACAATTACTTGATGACTCTCTTGAACTTCTACACTATATGATGTGTGTGTTTGTGTGTGTGCTCTGAGTGTGTTTGTTGTATGTGTCAAGGTCGGGGAAATTATCTAGCCGCGAACGAACACAACAATTATGCACACGAATATATAATGCAGATCCTTCAGAGAGCATTTAAAAAGGAAAATGCATAAAAATTTCAACCGCAGCGTGGGCCCAAGCGGCGTATGCGTAATCGCTGACATTAAGCATACGCCGCGTGGCCAGGATTATTATGTGGCTTATTTATTTCGTTGTCGACATTGAATCCCTGAAGCCGTCGCCGCTGTTTTTCCCCAGCGATGCGTGCACAAGTGTCTCTCTCATTTGTATGCCCGGCTATTTTACTAATTTTCCCATTCGGTTTCGTTTCTCTCTTTTTATTTCAGAACGACTCTGGGGACTCGTGCCACCTGCGAATCGTTGTGCTCAGTGGACAGTCGCTGGCCAAGAAGGATATTTTCGGTGCCAGGTGAGTGTGCTAATTAGCTTGCAATTAAATCTTGGTTAATTAAAATTTACCTTCTCTCTCTCTCCTTTCCTCTCGTTTGGCAGCGACCCGTATGTCAGAATCGATTTGAACACAATCAACGGTGATATTAACATTGACTCTGTTTTGACCAAGACCAAAAAGAAGGTAAGGCAAATGTAACCAAAACTCAATAAAAGCAATAAACGGGTCTTAAGCCGGGTGACAAGGCCGCGAAAGTAGTGAAGCTTATCTTATCGATTATAGTGTATTTCGGGGGCAAAGGTATCTTATTTGTTTGGGAATGATTACCACATTCTTATAGAAATGTAAACCACACGGAGCTTTTATCAGTATCATCGCGTGGAGGAGTCTATGACTAAGGGAAAGATATCTCAGCGATCAGACCTTTGTTAAATATATAAACAGAGTTTTTAAGAGAGATCTTGTGGAGATTGGGAATTTGTAAAGGGGAAAGGGAAGGTATTTAGAGAAACTGAAAAGGTTTTTGTATTTGGGAAATTATTAACTTGATTTAGCCATGTCTAATTAGTGGCTTAATTTTTGTTTAGAAAAGAAGTTTTATAACAAAATTGGATTCAAGAATAATACAATATTTGCAAAGGTCTAAAAATCCAACTTATATTATTCTTTTTTCCATTTTTCCCCTTGACATGCAGACCCTAAATCCGATTTGGAACGAGGAATTCATATTCAGAGTAAGTCATCAAACTATTTCGTGCTTAAACCCATAACAAATAACTGGATTATTTGAACCCATTTTGATCAGGTTAAACCATCGGAGCATAAGCTTGTCTTTCAAGTATTTGACGAGAATCGCCTGACACGCGACGACTTCCTGGGCATGGTCGAGCTAACCCTGGTGAACTTGCCCACAGAGCAGGAGGGACGCACCATTGGCGACCAAAGCTACACTCTGCGCCCGCGCAGGTCAGTAGGGTAGGTTTATTTCGTTTGCAGTTTGATTTTGTTTCCTTTAATTTCAGTTGATTTACAAAAAACACAAAAAAAAACTATATATACAATGGAACATGAGTTCCAAAAATACAAAAAGGCAGATAAATTGTAAATGTTAGAGATATGATTGGTGGCGGAGCTATCACGATCGTTTAGAAATTTCTTTGTAGTGCCAACTTAGAACTTACACATATTTGTTTTTCTGTTTTCTTTTTTGCTTTCTAACCTCACCTCGTTTATTGTTTATCACCATGCCCACTTCCCTCCTCCAGGTGGCAATCTTTGAATGCAATTATAATTTGCAACAACAACAATAATCGTGTCATTGTCCACACTTTCGCCCTCTTAGCCGTAGCCTTAGAATAGAGTCGCTTTCCTTTGAATTTCCACAGCTATTCACAACATTAAGACCGCCATGACAAGGCAAGAAATTAATAATAATAGAGCCACTGTATTGGAAAATGCAATTTTCAGGTGGTGTCAGTGTGTGTGTGTCAATATTTGCTGCTTGCATTAATATTACGCCATTCAATAAGCGACTAATTGCACTTAGGAGACACCTTGTGACATATAAGTAATGAAGCGATTTACAGAATTAGCGCCAAAAATTATAGAAGCTTATTTAATCGGGAAATTGAATCTTTAAGGGGAAGATTTAAATAAGAAGGAAGGTGAAGATGATTACATTCAAGTGTCATTGTTGAGTTTACATAATATAAGGCCAGTTTTTCATTTTATTCTCTAAATATATTATAAAATATTAGAAATATTAGCATATGAAATTATACCAAAAGGGGGAAATGTTTAGATTTGAGTTACATTTATAAGTTAAAAAATGAATAAAGGAAGAAGGCAGGGAATTAATAAATAAGCTTTGAAATATATTTACAAAATTTTCAATAATCCAAATATTTAAAAATTAAGAACTTAATCTTAAAACTAGAAAAGAAGCCAATGCCGAAATTTTTATTAAAGTGACTTTATTAACTACAAAGAAGAAAATTAACTTTAAAAGTAGATAAACATGAAATAAATGACTTTCAAAACTTATAAACTAATTTTTAAGTGAAAAACTAGATTTAGTAAACGCGAATCACTTGATTAGGAATCTTAAACTGATTAAATTCGACAAGTGTTTGTCGCCAAATTACTTTCTTATCTTCGAGTTAATCTCGAAAACATAGTTTTAAGGTTTTAAAGTTGTGAAAAGCACTGTGCATTTTCATAGTATTCCATATGTATTTGCATTCTCGTAATTTACGCCGTTCAAGTTTATTTTTAGTTAACGCTTTTTAGTATAATACTTATTGTTTTTAACCCGTATGTGAGTCTGCCTCTGTGTGTGTGTGTCCCCACATGTGGGGATTTGCATTGGTGGTGGTGTGCCCGGTGTGTTGTCTGTGCACCTGTTTTAGTTGGCTCATTAATATTTACCTTGTCGCTTTGGTTGGTCCCCCCTTTTTGTGCCCCAGCAGCGCCAAGTCCCGCATCAAGGGCACCCTGCGCATCTACCATGCCTTCATACGCGAGACGCGGGAGCAGAGCGAGCCATCCAGCGGCAATAGCAACAGCGACAGCGAGTGGGAGCATGTGGAAGCCACCAATGCCAGCGGTGAGACCTCAGCCCAGCCGGTGAGTAAGAGCATTCTAATAAATTTGGAAGAAAAAAAACCTAAAAAAAAAAAACCTCTTTGAAATGCAAATAATAATTATATTATTCCCCCTTGGCTTAGAATCCTTTTCCTACCGGCGGCCATGATGCCTTGCCCGCTGGCTGGGAGGAGCGACAGGATGCCAATGGACGCACGTACTATGTGAATCACACCGCCAGGACGACGCAATGGGAGAGACCTACCATGTAAGTTGTGAAAAGAAATTGAATTAAGTAGAAAATTAGGATAAAATTTGATTGTTTATGGTTTTTTAAATTGAATCCTAGCAGACTTAACCCACGATTTACATCCTCAACTCACCTTTCTGCGTTCTTCTTTCTCTTTTTGCAGCTTAAACAGCAACAGCAGCCAATCCGCTGACCAATTGGCCTCGGACTTCCAAAGACGCTTTCACATTAGCGTAGACGAAACGGAATCGGGACGCTCGGCGGTAAGTGAAAGTTCTAACCTACATTTTGTTCTATGTGGAAATGCTTTAGTCTTTTATTATTATTAATTAATTTACTGGGAGTTAAATCTTTATATATAATCTTAAATTATTTACATATATTTATATCTACAATTTATGCATGTGTGAGATTGAGCAATTGACTTTGATTTTCGTGCATGATTTTTTCTGAATTTTTACGCATCGAACACACAAACACACACACATTTACACAATGCACATACACACACACACGAAACGCACTATTGAACCAAAACTAACCCAATAATCAAAAACACAAAAACCCACAAACCGCAAGCCACACAGAGGTCGGTAAGGAACAATGCTGCCCAAATGGAGACTTTGGCCAGCGATGAGAGCAGCCAGGATGAGGCGGATATTGGGGAGGAGATGGTGGCGGATCACCAGAATAATCAGGCCAACTGCCTGCACTGTGGTGAAGTGCATGAAGGGGAGCAAGACGAGGAGGAGCAGGACCCTGATGATGAAGATGATGATGATGATGAAGAGGAAAAGGAAGAAGAACCTCCTGATGCTGATCAGAATTTGGCTGGCACATCCCCCAAAGCTCAAACTTGTGATATACTCGATAGGAATTTGTACCTGACACGCATATTTGTAATGACAAAGTTATTGGCTATATTTTCGGGTTTACTTTTTACTTATTTTTGATGTTGCAAGCAAGAAATGTTCTATAATTATTTCAGAAATAAGTAAAAAGAACCCTGTAGTTGTATCGCTAGTTAGTTTCTAAGTAAAGCGGCTACACTTACTTCTTTTTTAAAGATTGCTAAACACAGCAAGATTTTAAAGCTAGGCCCTAGCTTTGTTAGCTTTGTTGAACTCCTTCACTAACCCATACCCCCCGTATATATAACCATGTAGGATACCATCAGTCGCATTAGTGTAGAAGACAATAACAATGTGGCTGAAGGGGTTACAACTCCTACACCATCAACATCAACAACAACACCAACCACACCAACGGACGGCAACTTAACACCAACGATCTCAGCAGAACCCAACAACACACCAACAAACCACAACAACAACAACAACTATAACCACAGCAACCGTATCAGCCATGTGGAGCTATTAGCTGGTCAAGAAGACGTTTATAACGAAGATCCCACAGTTGATCACAACAGGTTAATATTCCTCATCTGCCAGGCAAACATTCCACTTCCAAAATCCTCTGTCCGTAATGTCCGTTTTCCCCAACAAATTTCATTCGCTACCCAAAATCTAAGCAGATAGCCATTTCTTCCTAATATTCCCTAATATTCCTCAGTTTTGTTTACAATTCCCTGCAACACCGTGTTGGTCATAGGCCGCCTGAGGTTTCGGCCACCAGTTTGCAGAATGACCTGCGTCCAGTGCGTGTGGCACCGGCAGTGCCTGACATTTCTATGAACAACCTGTTGACCCGGCGGGCGGTGGCCAAAATGGCTGGCAGCAGTGAGCAGCAGCAGGAGCAGCAGCGGCGGCGACAGCAGATGCAGTTGCACATCCAGCAGCATCAGCAGCGGCAGAATAGAATATTGGTTAGCAAGACTTGTTAGCACACACACTACACCCACACACCTCAAACACACACAACTTTTCCGCTCATTTTCACTTGTAGCTTGATGTGGATCATCCCAGGCAGCTGCAGAATCGGCGGCGACATCAATTGCAACTGCAGTTGCAGCCAGAAGCCGACTCATTGGTCAGCATTTGTTTTAAACCATTTTGTAGCTTTGAAACCATGATTGTGTCTCTTGCTCCACTTGTTTGTTTGTGTTTGATTCTGATTAGATAATTGAAACTGTTTTGGCGTCCCGCAAAATCTGTCAGTGTTTCGCTCTATTTTTCCCATAAATCTGTGTCTGTATATAGCGGTTCATGGGTTTATAAACATAACCAAGAACCCTCAAGGGGTAAGCATCCCTGAATATCCTTAACTCCATTCCCTAGGCCAGCATCTCTGCACTGTGTTTGTGTTTTTGTGTTTAGTGTTTGCCTGCATGTGTTTCTCCTACTAACCTCAAGTTAATCTTAACTCATAAATGCTTTTATTTGCAAGGCTTTTTATAAACTTTAAGTTGCCAACTTTATTCCTGGAATATATATTGTATATATTAGTTGAAAAGCTTTGTTTCCATGTTTCGCTTTGTGTTACTTTCCTGATGGATTTTACAAATTGAAAACTTGATTTTAATTTCCTAAAAAAACCTATTCTCTTTTCTGTTTCTTCCAACAAAAAAAAACCAAACATAATTTAACGCCAATGCAATGCATCCATTTGAATATCAAAACAATATAAACCATCCACCAGAATGAAGACACCGATCACACAGACAGCCACAATCCCTCAGAGATCTCAGCTCCGTCCACCCGACGCAATTCCGAGGAAGACAACGCCGCTGTGCAGCCCATGGAACAAGTAAACTTATTTCTTTATAAATACTAAATCCTACTAAGAGCACAAGGAGAACTTTTATTAGAACTCCCTGCATGTCTTGGAAGTTTACTCTTCCTTTCCTAAGCTAATCTTACCTGACTTTTTCTTCTTTTGCAGAGTGCCGGCGGCGAGGAGGAAGCCTTGCCACCACGTTGGTCCATGCAGGTGGCCCCCAATGGTCGTACCTTCTTCATTGATCATGCAGCCCGGCGTACCACTTGGATTGATCCTCGCAATGGAAGGGCCAGTCCCATGCCCAATCAAACGCGACGCGTTGAGGATGATCTGGGTCCCTTGCCGGAAGGCTGGGAGGAGCGGGTGCACACCGATGGTCGAGTGTTTTATATAGATCATAGTAAGTATTTGATTTGAGTTCTTGGAGGTTGTTTGAGTAATATAAATAATAAAATATAAATAATTCCTCTTTTTCCCCTTGCAGACACGCGAACCACTCAGTGGGAGGATCCTCGCTTGTCCAATCCTAATATTGCAGGACAGGCTGTGCCCTACTCTAGGGACTACAAACAGAAATACGAGTATTTCAAGAGTCATATTAGAAAGCCTGTAAGTTGGTTATTTATTTGGAATTTTTTATATTTTTTTTAATATATTTTAATTTTTTTTATTTTAATTTTAAATTTTAATTTTTATTTGTATTTAAATTTTTTTTTTTTTAATATATTTTTTATTGATTTATTTATCATTACAATTTTTATTTTTATTCATTTATTTATTATTTATTTATTTTTATTTTTAATTTTAATTTTTTTTATATATAAATTTATTATAATTTTTTTTTAAATTTATTATTATTTTTTTTTAAGTTATTTTTTATTGATTTATTTATTACAATTTTTATTTTTATTAAGTTATTTATTTTATTTTTAAATTTTTAATTTTATTTAAATTTATTATTTGTTTTTTTAATTTATTTTTTATTGATTTATTTATTATTATAATTTTTATTTGTATTAATTTATTTATTATTAATTTTTTTTTTAATCTTTAATTTTATTAAAGTTTTTATTATTTTTTTTTAAATATAAATTTATTATTATTTTCTTTTATAGATTTATTTATTATTAAAATTTTTATTTTTATTAATTTATTTTAATATTTATTTTTTAATTAAAATTAAAAAATTAATTTATTTTTTTTTAATATATTTTTTTTCTATTCCCTGAAAACTAACCTTTATTTTCTCATTTTTCCAGACAAATGTACCAAATAAATTTGAAATACGCATACGCCGTACATCCATACTGGAGGATTCGTACAGAATTATTAGCTCGGTGACCAAAACCGATTTACTAAAGACTAAATTATGGGTAGAATTTGAGGGAGAGACTGGCTTAGGTGAGCTACAAATATATAAAATATTATGAATATGCATTTTATACATTAATATCTCTTTCTTGTATCCACAGATTATGGTGGCCTTGCTAGGGAATGGTTCTATTTGCTGTCCAAGGAAATGTTTAATCCCTACTACGGACTCTTTGAGTACTCGGCCATGGACAACTACACGCTGCAGATAAACAATGGCAGCGGTCTGTGCAACGAGGAGCATTTAAGTTACTTTAAGTGAGTTTAGTTTTTCGGAATTTAAAGAGAGAGAGAAACTTAATATATTTTTATTACAGATTCATTGGCCGCATTGCGGGCATGGCTGTGTACCATGGCAAGCTGCTGGATGCCTTTTTCATACGTCCCTTCTACAAAATGATGCTGCAGAAGCCCATTGACTTGAAGGACATGGAGTCGGTGGACACGGAGTACTACAACTCGCTCATGTGGATCAAGGAGAATGATCCGCGTATCTTGGAACTGACTTTCTGTCTGGACGAAGACGTTTTTGGCCAGAAGAGCCAGCATGAACTGAAACCGGGTGGCGCCAACATAGATGTGACCAATGACAACAAGGATGAGTACATCAAGTGAGTAAAATATAAAAATTTAATATAATATATATCATTTACTGAGGTTTCTTTTCTTATATTCAGACTTGTTATTGAATGGCGTTTTGTGGCTCGTGTCAAAGAGCAAATGTCCGCCTTTTTGGATGGCTTTGGTTCTATAATACCCTTGAATCTGATCAAGATCTTTGATGAGCATGAACTGGAGCTGCTGATGTGCGGCATTCAAAACATAGATGTGAGGGATTGGCGCGAGAATACACTGTACAAGGGCGACTATCACATGAATCACATTATTATACAATGGTTCTGGCGCGCTGTACTCTCATTTTCCAATGAAATGCGCTCACGCCTGCTGCAGTTTGTCACCGGCACCTCGCGAGTGCCCATGAATGGTTTCAAAGAGCTGTATGGCTCCAATGGCCCGCAGATGTTTACCATAGAGAAATGGGGCACGCCCAATAACTTCCCTAGGGCGCATACCTGGTAAGTAAAAAAATTAAAAATTAAAAAGAGAAATTGAGTTAATAAGTAATTTCTTTTACTAGCTTCAATCGCCTGGACCTGCCACCCTATGAAGGCTACCTGCAGCTGAAGGACAAGCTAATCAAGGCCATCGAGGGCAGCCAAGGCTTCGCTGGTGTTGATTAATAACAACGGCAACGGGAGCGATGACAGCCAAATGCTTTGGCAGGAGCTGCAGCAGCAGTTCCAGCAGCAGCAACAGGAAGAGGAGCAGCGGCGGCGGCAACGATTCCAGACATCACAGCAACCACAGGATCAACATCAACTAGAACTTCAACAACGAAGACAGCGACAGCGACAGAGCCACCTCAGCAGATCGTGTACTTACTTGTTCGTTTGCTTTTGTATTATAATCATTTTTGCTAGTTTAGTGTTATTTCGTATGTACTTTTAACTAGGCGCCAAAACTCACAACACACACACACACACACACACTAAGCATGCACACCACAATCCAAATATAAAGCTGAGCATGTGAAAAACCTACAACTAACAAAAAAAGAGTCCAAAATTATATATAGAAATATATTTATTACACATTGCCGACAATTGTAAAAAGTTGAGAACGTTTTACAAACTAAAACAAAGCCCAAAACTAACTATTAAATCTATAGAGAGAAAGAGAGTCCAACAAAAAAACTATAAAAACTACTTGTCTTTTATGTGCAGAGAGAGAGAGAAAAACCTTTTTATAATATTGTTATTTTTATGCGCTATTCCTCCTCAGCAAACAACCTAAAGGCGATAAATAAAACTAAAAAAATAACTCAAGTAAATGCAAGTTAATATTTGTAACATTACATTTTTATTCCGTATAAACTGTATGTGTGTATGTATTCGTATTAATTGTAATGTTAGTACGTAACAGTCGCTCTTTACTATTTAAATAAAAAAAACAAAAGACAAACATCAAATATATATTATAAACAAAGAAAATACAATCACTGTATAATTGTATAAATGTTAATTATATACGAAAGAAAACGAAGACACACATTCCAAATGTTTACTGTGCGAAAAGAGTAACTCTGCATAAAAAAAATTGGAGGCCTATATGATAATATGATTATTGACCCATTGGAAGTCTATCAAAATTAAATTTTAAACTCAAATTATATAGAGAAAGCAAAGAAATGGAGAAAGTCACAGAGCGAGAAAAAAAAGAGAGCGACACAAAGATGAAAATAAATACCAATAAAAAAAAGGTTAAAGTTAAGTTAATACTAATGAAGTAACTTATTTGGCAAAGGTTTC
Organism: Drosophila bocki; assembly: GCA_008042715.1. Lineage (NCBI taxonomy): Eukaryota > Metazoa > Arthropoda > Insecta > Diptera > Drosophilidae > Drosophila > Drosophila bocki. The sequence continues at coordinate 85,656 of VNJY01000462.1, forward strand.
AAAATTAAGTGGAAATTTAGGTTGCTTTTCAGATATAAAAGGTTTTCCAGGACCTCCTTTACCTTCCCAGATCAAAATCCGTTTGTTTTATGTTCAAAAAATATCAAGAAACTTTAATAATCAAAGCTAAAGAGTCGCCAGCAGCTTAGATGCCGGTATGCTCCTTGATCCAGTCCAGGTAGCTGGTGACGCGGGTGAAGACAGCCGGGTACTCCTTTTCGCAACCAGAGGCGGAGCCAAAGGAGGTAAGACCAACCTGAACCTTGCTGGTGGCCAGAACCAGAGGGCCGCCAGAGTCACCGTTGCAGGTGGAAACACCGGCGGGCGTGGAGACGCAGATGTTGGAGTCACGTATGGTGGTCAGGTAAGTGCGCTTGCACACGCTGTTGGAGATGACCTTCATGTGGGCGTACTGCAGGTGAGCGGCCACGGCGCTGGCAGCGTCAGAAGTGCGGCCCCAGCCGGAGGCGATCACCTCATCGCCATCGTAGGAAGAGTAGTGGGACTCGTGCCTGGGCAGCTCCACACGGTCGATGGCCGAGCTGTACTCCACGCGGGGAATGCGGATCAGGGAGATGTCGTTCCTCAGAGTGCGGCTGTTCCAGTCGGCGTGGATGATGATGTCATCCCTGCTGACATGGTGCTTGACCTTGGGGCTAGAGCGGACAGTGCTGCCCAGATAAACCTCAACGGAGTCGACACTGAAGAAGGAAATATTAAATATTAGCTGGGATATTCAGGATTCAAGGAACTGGGGGGATAAAACTCACCCATCAGTGCAGTGAGCAGCGGTCAGAACCCACTCGTTGCCGATCAAAGAGCCACCGCACCAGGCCGAGGAGGAGCCAATCTTCAGGGATAGTCCCACTTGGTAGGGGAACTGGTCGGTGCGGGCATCCTCGCCGTGGGTGATGCGTCCATCCGGGGACGAAGCGGCGCGCAGGGCCGATCCCGAGGCGTAGGCCAAGGCCAAGGCGAAGACAATAAGAACTTTCATGTTGGAGCTACCTGTGTGGAAAGTATGGCGCACTCCGGCTCATCCGCCGCTTTTATACCCATGCCAGACAGTCCGTTCCTATTGATTGACGTCCCTCTATCACTATCTGATCTCTCGTCCGCACCTGCTCGAGTGGCCAGCCCCCTTTGACGCTCCCCTGTTCCATGTGTAACGTAATGCTCCTCCAATTCCGGGCGATATGAGAGGTGATCTGCTTGAAACTGTAGATACGGCGGCGACCGTGACTCTACAGTTTTTGTTGAGTTTTGGCCAAATGAAGATAGTCTAACAGGGAAAACAATCTGCCAAAAAATTGGGGATTTTTTTGACAAAATTTTATGTTGAAAAAGAGCAACAATACATGTTAAGTACGTAAGATCTATTGAACTTTATCTAATCTTTAATATTAAATAATAGACCTTGATAGGAATCTTTAACTTTTCATACGTACATATATATACATTTTAATTAAAATTAGCTGGTTTTATATGGGAACTTTTAGGAACTGATCAAAGATGATATAAGAAACCAAAATCAATACTATTATAAACTGTTATAAAAACCTAATATTTTTGTATAGCATACTTTTGTGCTGAACGATTAGCCTCTTCCCAATATTATTAATAATTTTTTTTTTTTGTTAAAAATGTTTATTTGATTTTAACTAGATTAATAATTTTAAAAAAATTTTAATATATTCATTTCCTTTCCTATTTCATTAATTTCATTTTCCTATCCTAAAAATAAAACAAAGTCGCTTGTAAAATGCTCAACATTTATTATAATTGCAGTGCCCAGCACTACTGTTAGTTTAGTCCTCATCGAGAAGGCCAAACTCTAGGGATAAACAACCCCCGTCACCTCTTTAATCCAGTCCAGGTAGGAGGTGACCCGTGTAAAGACCGAGGAGTAGCCTTTGGTGCAGCTAGACTTCTTTCCATACGACGTGATGCCAATCAGCACTTCGGAGTTCAAGGCGGGATCCTGGTAAACCAAAGGTCCGCCGGAGTCGCCCGTGCAGGTGGAGCGACCCCCAGTGGTGTCCATGCAAATATTAGTGGATCTGATGTTGGCATAGGAATACCAGCAGTCCTCATTGGACTCCACAAAGCGGACAACATAACGCAGGTGCTCGGAAATGGCGGAGGATTCTGTTAAATTAAATTGTAGTTATTAAAATACAAGAAATTCTAGGTAAGCCAGGGTTCTTACCATCATTCATGCGACCCCAGCCAGAGGCCGTGGCCGGAACATAATCGTAACTGGAAGATCTAGATGAGATTCCTGGCAATCTAATGGGGTTGATGGAGTCCCCCAAGAGAGCCAACTCGGGTAGGCGCAGCACAGCAATGTCATTCTCCAGGGAGTCAGAGTTCCAAGCGGGATGCAAAATCACTTTGGGCTGTGCTGATCGGATGAGCTGGCGGGGAGCCAGACGCTGGACTCCACCCAGGTAGTAAGTGATAGAAACAGCTCTGTGGGAAGTTTAAAAATATTAACTATTAAATTCTAACATTTTTTTAAAAGAAGAAACTACACCTACTTGTCCACACAATGGGCTGCCGTCAGAAGATACCGATCGGAGATCAAGCTGGCCCCACACCAGCTAAACAGATCATTGGGCTCCTCGATACTCAGGCCCACTTGGTAGGGAAACTGATTAACTATGGCCAGTTCACCACCAGAAATTCTCCCATCGATTCCATGACCCAGATCCAGGCAGAAGATCGTTTCTCCCTGAAGGCCAATCAGCAGAGCAACTAAAAGCAATCTGATTTGCATGTTTTCCCGAGTTAACCAACTCTGCCACTGACGTACTTCATCCGCTTGATTGAGGATTTATGGGTGGTTAATCTTTTCAGCGATTGGTTAAAGTTGTACGAATTGGTTATAATGCCTGAGATTGCGGTTTATCTTTCTCAACTGATCAGAACGCCATTTGATTGTTGAAATAATAAAAATTATAACTACACAGGTCTTTGGTTTATTTTATTATGGGGTTTTTTGATAGGAATCCACTTCAGTTGGGGTGTGGAGTGTTCCAGATTGCATAAACATCTTGAAAATTGTTGGGAAACTATTATTTAAGAGTAATAATGTAAAAATATTAAATAATAAAACAGTATCATTGGAATGCTTGAATTATCTGAACTACAAAAATATAAGGCATAATTATTTATATATTTTTTATGCCCTTGCAGGTTTTATAATTTCATTCAAAAGCTTGCAACGCAGTGAAGGAGTCATTTCCGACCCTATAAACCATATATATTCTTGATCAGCATTAACAGGAGAGTCTTTCTAGCCATTTTCCGAAGAAAAACATTTTTCATCCATTTTTTCAAAAATTGATAAGGGGTTACATCATTAAAATTGAGAAAATTGGGAAAAAATGAAATTGAAAAGAGCCATAAACGTAGTATGCAGTTTTGTTAAGCTTAGAAAAAGTAACCCAGAACAGCTTTTCGAATGGAGTTTCATGCACTTTTGACTTAGTTATGATTTTTTGAATATTAGTTTTTTTCCCAAAAACTATCCTTTTTTAAATTTAATTGCAGGAAGCTGCCAGGAACTCAAAGCGGATGCCGATGGCGAGACAGAGAGCGTTGGCAAGGAGGATCAGGACGAGGAGGAGCAGAAGCGGACCAGGTGCTGGGGCAGCACGACGAGGATGCCACCAAGACCGAGCCGAAACCACTGGAAACGACCTCACCTTTTCTTCTTTTATTTATTTAAAGCTGAAGTAAATAAAAAACCTTTAAAAATTTGTTATTTTTGACTTATGAGGAGGATGCGGGTTTTTTTTGGGTGGGATAACTTAAACAGGCTCAATAGAAGGGCATTCTTGCGGTGGACAATGGAAAAAACATCAAATATTGCAAAATTGCTAGATCAGCATCACTGGCAGTTAGTGAGAAATAAATGCGAAAAATTCAAAATAGCTAGATGAGCATCACTGGCAGTTAGTGAGATTCCATTTTGTCCCAATAATGCAAAATAGCTAAATGAGCATCACCGGCAGTTAGTGAGATGCCATTTTGTCCCAATAATGCAAAATAGCTAGATGAGCATCACTGGCAGTTAGTGAGATGCCATTTTGTCCCAATAATGCAAAATAGCTAGATGAGCATCACTGGCAGTTAGTGAGATTCCATTTTGTCCCAATAATGCAAAATAGCTAGATGAGCATCACTGGCAGTTAGTGAGATGCCATTTTCTTCCAATACGGCAAAATAGCTGGATGAGCATCACTGGTAGTTTGAGAGATGCCATTTTGTCCCAATAATGCAAAATAGCTAGTTGAGCATCACAACATCCCAATAGAGCATCACTGATGCAGATGAGCATCACTGATGCAAGTGAGCAAAACTTTTCATTCAAATTGACCGCTTTCCAAACTAGGGTAACAGGCGAACAGAAACCAGCAGCAAGCAACTGAAAACTGGTATAAACTGTTATAAAAACATTTGAGCAAAAATAATAATTGGTATAAACTGTTATATTTGTTGCCGACAACAACAGCTTGATGGCAACAACAACCTTTTTACAACAACATCCCTTCAGCAGCCCATCCAAATTTTTGAACATTTCCATGCAAATTGCCCGTTTCCCAAATTGGGGTAACAGGCGAACAGAAACCAGCAGCAAGCAACTGAAAACTGGTATAAACTGTTATAAAAAGTCCAAGTTTCGAACCATTGATCTTGGAGTAAGCGAAGACTCAAACCAGATATGACCATATTGTAAAATTTTTGGCTAAAATGTTGCTTAAATAGACCTGGGCACACTGAAACTGACTTTACATCAGTGATGCTCATCTATCTATTTTGTCCCAATAAAGAAATATAGCTAGATGAGCATCACTGCCATTAAGCCTGATATATTGCCTCCCAATATTGCAAAATAGCTACATGAGCATCACTGATGCAGATGAGCATCACTAATGCAGATGAGTATCACTGATGCACATGAGCATCACTGATGCAGATGAGCATCACTAATCGTCGTTGAATTCAAATTCAAATTTTACAGTTAAATTCAAATTTAAATTTGGCAGTTACAATATTAAAAAAAAAAATATTTTAATTCTAAAAAAAATTTTTTTTTAAATATAAAAAATCTGAAAAAAATGTTAAAAATTCAGACAAAATTTTAAGAATTCAGAAAAGTTTTAAATATTTAGAAAAAAAAATTTTAATTTAAAAAAATTGTAAAACATCCGAAAAAAATATTTAAAATTCAGAAAAAAAATTTAGATTTTGCTTTCAAAATAATTAGATTATTCCCCAAACGATCCCAAATAAATGCCGCCTTCACAAAAAAATTGCACATTGATTTCACCATCTTTTATTGATTCATATTTTTGTGTTCCATCGATTACATTTACATATTTAAATTGCATTTATAAATATTTTAATTATTTACGCCTGCTGCAGGGTTTTAACTAGCCCGGAGCCAAGATCCGATCACCGTCCTCCACTGCCATCGGGTTGAGATCTGTCATCCCAGCTGCTCGCTCCTCCAGCTTCACCTCTGCCGATCAGGTGATCATCAATCAACAATTACAATGAACTTGTGCTTCCCAGATCCCTTCGGCGTGCCGAAGTTAGCTTCCTTTCTTGTTACACTTTGTTTTTCCAATAAATGATCATATAAAAAAATGCAATTTTCGGTCTTTTTGAAGGTTATTTTGATTTTATTTAGTGAACTAGGCATTTCCGACCCTATAAACCATATATATTCTTGATCAGCATTAACAGGAGAGTCTTTCTAGCCATTTTCTGAAGAAAAAATATTTTCATCGATTTTTTCAAAAATTGATAAGGGGTTACATCATTAAAATTCTCAAAAATGACTCAAAATTTTGATCTTTGAAATTTGTAAATTTAGTATGCAGATTTATTAAGATTATAAAAACTAACTCAGAACAGCTTTCCGAATTGAAATTAATGAATTTTTGGCTTAGTTATGCTTAATTTTTAATTCCCAAAGTTACTTTCCTTTCTTGTTTTAAATGTATTCTATTTACAATCCTTATTAAATAATAATTACTTTTACCTTTTAAAAAGTAACCACAAAGTATACTACATTTCCTCTTTTTAAGTACCTAACATTATCTATATTAATTGCGCATTTAAATACCATGAAGAGATAATATTATTATCAGCAAACATACATTATAAAAGTTATCTGTAAAAGCTTATACAAATTTTACTATAATTTTGTGAGAGAAATTAAGATAAGTTTGTCTATAGTTTTCCTAAGGTCACATGCCTGAGTCATTGGAAAACTGTTGTTATATTATTATCTGACAAGTCTGTGGCCTTAATCCCTGCTCTATCAATGCTCTAAGGGTGCTCCAAGTTCCAAGTGGTAGAGTTTAGCAGGTGCCTCTACCATGATAACACTGGCTAGGCTTCCCATATATAACCAGGAGACAAAGCACATTGCTGGTTCAATCAATCTAAAACGCTGAAGCTCTTGATACCCTTTATCCTCCTCTTGGTTTCCTGCTCGGCAGTGCCGCTCCTGGACAATCTGGAACCCTTCATTACCAATGGAGAGCTGGCAGAGGTGGGTCAGTTTCCCTACCAAGCGGGTCTGAACGTCTCTTTTGGAGGAAACTTGAGCACCTGGTGCGGTGGCACTCTGATCTCACACTATTGGATAATCACAGCAGCCCATTGCATGGACAAAGCGGAATCTGTTACCGTTTACCTGGGTGCCATCAACATTCAGGACGAAGCTGAGCCGGGCCAGCGGAGAATTGTGGTGGACAAGGCGGGTATCATTGTCCACTCCAACTATACAGCCAGCACAGTGGCCAATGACATTTCACTCATCCGGCTGCCCAGCTTCGTGGCTTTCACGGAACGCATCCGAGCTGCTAGTTTGCCGCGTCGCCTTAACGGATCCTTTCCCACCTACGACTCCATGCGGGCTTCCGCCTCTGGCTGGGGTAGGGATAGCGATGCCTCTGAGACGGTCTCACCCGTGCTGAGGTACGTGGAGATGCCTGTTATGCCGTATCCTGTGTGCCGGATGTACTGGAGCGGAGCGGTGTCCGAGAAGATGATCTGTATGAGCACTGCCAGCGGCAAGTCCACCTGCCATGGCGATTCTGGAGGTCCGTTGGTTTATAGAGAGGGTAATGTCAGTTATCTGATAGGATCAACCTCCTTTGGCACAACTATGGGCTGCCAGGTGGGATTTCCGGCTGTCTTTACGCGGATTAGCAGCTACTTGGAGTGGATCCTAAATTATGTTATTGGTTAAGAGGATATATTTTATTGCTACTTAATTTTAAATATATTCTATGGCCTAAATAAATATAATTTTAAATAAAAAATACATGAAAGAGTTTAGATACAAATGTATCTTTTTATAAAAGAAAATGTTTAAGGAATTTAGGTTATAGGATATGTTTAAAATAAATAAAATAAAGTTTAAGAGGACTTTAGGTTTTGGAATATATTTAAAAATAATTAAAAGAGAAAATTTAAAAGGACTTTAGCTTATAAAATATATTTAAAATTAAAAAAAGAAAAATTAAAATGACTTTACGGTATAAAATATATTTAAAATCAATAAAAGAACATTTAAAATATATATAAAATTAAGTAGAAATAAAATATATCCTGTTAAAAATTAATGATTTGTATTTTTACTTATATATATATTTAAACCTGTTTAAAAAACCCTTTTTCCACCCGAAATAATAACACAAATTTGTATTTAATTTTTTCCTGATTTTTTTTGTGATTTATTTTTTCGCATTTTTATAGATTTTTTGTTTAGAATTTTTTGCCTGGTTTTTGAAGATTTTTATTCGTGCCGCTCGCTTGGTGGGCGTGGCCAGTGCCGAGTGCGTCCATATTCGAATGCACAACCAAATAATCCCAATGGAACCCGACACTTGCCCGCTCACCAAACGAGCGGCGGGTTTTCCATTTTGCTTTCTAAGTATGTACAAAAAACTAAAGTTAGGGGGGAATAGACTTGGGATTTAGGGGGCTATATGGGGGGGGGGGGGTTAGAATAAGTATGTAAAAGGAAAATCTAANGGGGGGGGGGGGAGGGGGGGGGGGGGGGTTAGAATAAGTATGTAAAAGGAAAATCTAAATCTTAGATGCAAATTACGCATTCGCTTTAGAAAGAAAAACAGGTTTTCCTCAGGGGTATTTATCAACTTAAAAGTAAATGGTTTTAATCAGTGATTTTTATGTGGGTTAAGATGTGTGTGTGTGTGTTTGTTTGGGGTGTGTGTGTGTGGTGATAGTTTAGAGCTATATATGCTTGCAGCTTAATGCAGTAGTAAGAGAAATCGAATACGAATACGAATAGTTTTGAAAAACGCGCAACGTTCGCTTTAACCTTTTGTTTTAGTTTTTGTCTCTTGCTTTAGCCGAAAATTACATAAAATTTCATTTCATTATCATTTTCCTGCCTCGAATATAGATAGATATAGTTTTCTATATGCCTAACTTTTGTTTTTGTAGTTTTTCCTCATTTTCTAGCAGCATTTTTAAACGTTTTAGCTTGGGTTTTCGCTTGCATTCTTTTTTTTCGATAAATTTTAAACGTTGTTTTTGTTTTTTGTTTACTTTTCTCTCAGTGTTTTGCACAACAATTTTTTTGTTTTTATTCAAATTTTTATGTTTTTTTTTTCGCATAATTCGTTTTTTTATTTTTTGTTTTGTTTGTGGTAATTGTGGTTTTTTGTTTCTTAAGTCTACAATTAAAAAATAAATTAAAAACAAATGAAAGCTACACGTCAACACGTTCCAGGCGATCTTGAAACATAATATCCTCAGCTGAAACAATTCAGATCTCTATTTAGTTATCTCTTCATTGACAAAGAATACATTACTGTATATAATAATTAAAAAATATGATAAATATTGCTAAGTGTTTTTTTTTGTGAGGAAATTGAAATTTGAAATTGGTTGGTAAAGTGGTAAAATGGGGGGCACAAAACTTTCAAGAGAGAGTGAGTGTGAGAGGTAAAGGAAATAACTTTTCTAACTAAAGATACACAACTTCTTCTTCCACATTCTCCTTTTTCTTAACTTTCGCTTTAGCAACTAGTTTTTGTTTAATTTAAATTTAAATAATTTATCATGTAGTTTTGTTTTGTTTTTTTTTGGCGTCTTTAATTTAAAATCAAAGCGCTGGCTTTCGTTTCTACGTCGCTCCTTGGTTATTCTGAAGTTCTCTTACTTTGTCTTGGCTTCTATTTCTTTTTTTTTTTTTTTTGGGTATACATATTTGCTAAGCGGAAGTCGGTACTATATATCTCTCAGTGTGTTTGTAGTTTCCTGTGGGTTATTTCTTCTTTTGTGGCTATGTACAGCATATATATATATATATTGTATTTGATTTGCTAACTTAAATGCTAAGACGGTTGTTCAGAAGAATGGTTCTGTGTCTCCGGATTCGGATCTCTTACAAGCTAATCTGCTTTATGTGGTGTGTGTACGGTGTGTGTATGTATGTATGCTCTATGTATTTATAATTATAAATTAATTAATGCTGTACAATATAAAGTTCTTGCTTGTTTTGAGTTCGCCTTCTTCAGCTTCCACTTTCCATCTCTCGTCGCTTTGCATTCCTTAGTTACCTACTCTTTTTTTTTTTTTTTTGGGCTTAACTAAAAGTTGAAACAATCCTAAACAACTAGCTTCTAGCATTTAGCTTCTCCCTCAAAGATAAAAAGGGACTTGCTACCTTTACTACTTCTTGTTGTAGGAGGAGGGCAGCGAGCTGGGCGGTGCCAGGCCCATGGGCAGTGGTGGAGCTGCATTGTTGTTGGGCCCTGCCATTAGCATGGATGGCGGAATGGCACTGATTAGGGGAGCATTCATTCCACCAACCACCATTGAGGCTGCGGCGCCAGCACCGCCAAGAGGATTAAAGATACCTCCTCCAGAACCAGCTCCTCCTACTCCTGCTCCTGCTCCATTGTATTTAGCATAATCCTTGCTCTTTTTGCTCTCCTTGTCGCGATCACGATCGCTGTGCTTCTTCTTGCTGCTGCCACCGGAACTGCTGCCGCCAGAGGAGCTATAACCTCCGCCTCCGCCGCCACCATAGTTAGCCCCTGACGTAGCCGTAGCCTGTGGCAAACCATAGCCTGTAGCTCCCGGCATTCCCACCCCCGTCGAATAGTTATTCGGCTCCACTTTGTTCTTGCTTATCTTAAGCTTCAGCGGCGCCGAGGCTCCCACTTGCAGGCTGCCATTGGGATTCTTAATCATCACCATTTTCAGCGGTTCATTGGCCAGGGTGGAGCCGCCCTCCTTGTTGACAGAGCTACCACTGCTGCTGCTGCTGCGTTCCTTTTGCTTGTCCTTCTTGTGCTTCTTGCGCTCCTCCTTTTCCGTTTTATCCTTGGACTTATCCTTCTCCTTGTGTTTATGCTTGTCCTTTTTCTTTTTCTTCTCTGACTTGCTGCTGCTGCTCTCCTCCTTGATCTCACCGGGGGCCAGCAGCTTGGTCACCACATCCATTTCCATGGCTGGTGGTGGCGCCACCACCACAGTCGATAGATTGGGTAGCGGAGCAATGCCTGGCTCTTTCTTGATGGGCGGCGGCGTGGGGGGTATGGGTTCCAGCAGCTCAGCTGGTGGCTTGAGACCCGGCATGGTCAGGGGATCCGGCTTGAGCAGCGAGGTATTCGTGGGACACAGGCTCTCTTTCAGCAGACTTCGCACTAGATCCGGTGTGGTCTCAATTCCATTGGACATGTTCAGAGGCGTGTGCTTCTCCTCGTAGCTGGAATAAGCCGGCAATCCTGTGGTATTATCCAGCTTGCGCAGCTTCTCCCGCGGCTGCTGAGCAGCGCTGTCCAGCTCATCCAGCTTGTTTAGACCATATTGGCTGCCGGAAATCTCGTTGGCTCGCTTCAGGCTGCTGCCGCTCTCGCCGGGATTGGGCACTAGGAGATCACCGGGCAACATCTTCTTGTGCGGAGGCAGCATGGACTTTGAGGAGCCTGAGGAACTACTGCTGCTGCTGCTGCTCATCTGCATGGCGGAAGGACGATGCTTGTCCTTCTTGGTGGGCGTGAGGCGTTCCTTTTTGGGACTCTCCTTGTCGCGCGGATGATTGTTCAGCTTGTAGTCCTGATGACCCTGAGGCGCAGGCGGTGGTGGCAGCAGACCATTAAATGGCTGCGCCATTGGCTCCTTTTTGATGTCGGGCCACTCGGGACTGAAGAGGGACATCTTGGACTGCTGCTGCGGCAGCTGTGCTTCAGGTGGTATCTGTTGCTGCTGCTGCTGCTGAGGAGGAGGCACCACCTGCTGCTGCTGCTGCTGCATGTGACCGTAGCCCTGGCTCTGGGAATAGGGTAGCTGCTGCTCGAAAGGCGGCATGCCATGGACGGTGGAGCCGGATTTGCTGCGGTGACCGCTGCCATAGCCAGCCTGAGGCAGAGGCTGGGCCCCATTGCTGCTGCTGCTGCTGGCCCCAGGATAGCCGCCGCGCGACATCAAGGGATTAGGAGGAGCACTATTGCTGTATGGAGGCGGTGCATTCGGATACATCTTGCTGCTGCTGCTGCTGCTTTGCGACTTGTCCTTGGAGGCCGAAGAAGAATTTGAGGCGGATGAATGATTGGGCGGCGGTAGCTGCTGCTGCTGCGACGACGGCTGCTGAGGCTTAGAGGAGCTCGGTGGCATCTTGTGGCTGCCATGAGGAGGCATGCCTCCCACACCCACCGGCGGCATGCCGCGCGATGATTTGTGATAGTCCACCGGCAGAGAGGGACGACCACCAGGCTGACTCGATGACGAGGATGAAGAGTTGCTCCTTTGACTGCTACTGCTGCTGCTCGAGGAGCTTAGCCCGCCGCCGCCGCTGCTGCTGCTACGCTGATGACTCGATGGCAGGCGATTGCTGTAGCCCGGCTGCTTGGACTTGTGATCTGCAGAAGAGGGAAATCAGCTCTGTTACTTCCGTTTCTTAGATTAAAGAGAGATTAACAGAGCTAGGACACTCACCTGGATGCTGGTCAGGCGGCATGCCGCCTTGGTAGTTTGGCAACTTGTGATTTGAGGACGATGACGACGATGATGATGAGGAGGAGGAGCCGTTGGCCGATACACCCAGCACCGAGGACGAACGCTGGTGTATGCTATCCGATCGTCTCTGCTGCGGCACCATCGCCGGCGGCGGCAATAGCGATGAGGATGATTGATCACGCTCTCGTTCACGCTGTTCCCTGTCCCTGTCCCGCTCCCGATCCCTGTCCCGTTCACGACTGTCGTTGCCATTGACCAGCTCTGGCGGCGGCGTAATGTTCGAGTGATATCCCTTCATCATCTCACTCACCCGCCAGTCCTCCTTGGGCTTGTTATCCTTGGAGGCCGTCCGATTGCTGGCACCCTGGGCAATTGCCTTGATCGAGTTGAGTTTGGACTTGAGACGCGCCGGACTCTTCTCGTAGATGGCTATGAACTCGTCCGTCAGCTGCTTGAGCAAATCCAGCGAAACGCTCTTGTCCACATAGTAGAACCAGTGCTTGCCCTCGGTGGATTGCGGTATCTCCCAGCGGGACCACTTGCAGGCGAGGTAAATGCAGAAGCAGGCCACCACCGTGGGTCGATATTGCAGGCACATGGAGGTCAGATGCAGGCTGCGAGCCATGGATGGTTGTTAGGTTGGTTTAGGATAAGAGTTTACAAAATAGAATCAATTTGGTAGGGTGAGTGTGTGCAGGGGGTTTGGGTTAAGGCTTCTTCTAGCTTTGTAACCTCTCTGGATAATGGAAAAACAGGGGAGATTATGGTTAGAAGAACTTTCTTTATTTTAAGGGGATTTCCCTGGCTTAGAATGGAGAATTCTAGAGAAGATTACAAGCCAAAAATACATCTAAATTCCTAGCTTCGAATTAAAAGTTTTTCCACAAACTTTAGCCACTTTTCCGGCTGAATAATTAACTTGGAAATATGTTACTAAAAGAACTTACTTTATTTTTTAAGGATTTAAGAGATTTCCCCTGACCAAAAATGGCAAATTCAAGAGAAAGTTACAGGCCAAAAATTAATTTAAAATCCTTTCTTTCTGTGAATTAAAAAATTTTCCGCGAAACTTTAGCCACTTTAGCAGCAGAATAGTTAATTTATGTTAGTAGAAGGATTTTCTTTATTGTAAGGGGATTTCCCCTGACCAAAAATGGCAAATTCAAGAGAAAGTTACAGGCCAAAAATACACTTGAATGCTTTTCCTCGAATTACACATTAATTTCGCGAAATTTGAGCCACTTTTCCAGCAGGATAATTAACGCGGAGAGATTATACTGTAAACCTTTATTTTCTTTTCCAGGAATTACAAGATATTCCTTGACATTTGTCGGATTTTCCCAGCCAAATTACAATGTTTATGGTCTCAGGCAAGAGAGGATAATTAAGGCGAAAGACCAGGAAACATATTCCTGCTGTTCTGCTGTGACCTTGGCTCTAAGTCCTCACCTTTTTCTCTTTGTTACCTGGCACTAACGATTGGCAAAGTCAGGTAGGCGGACAGACTACAGAAGCTGCCTGTTTTCTTGACAGGATCTCAACCTACACCCGCACAAACACACACGCATACACAGCTTATACCAGAGCTCCAATTTGGAGCAACACGTCTAGGAGGAGGTGGTGGTGGAGGAGGAGGGATTACCATAGGGAGTAGCGCATACCTGTTCGAGGCCAAGAAGTACGAGGTCTGCGCCAGATCCTTGCATGCTAAAATATACCATAGTAATCAGTACTCAATCGCTCAACCGGCTACCATCCGACATGGCCTTGGGGTATCATGGGAGGACATGGCATTAGAGCCGATTGGTATTGGGTGCCTACCTTTGACCAGCTGGCAGGTGCGCACCACATGCGTGTGCGGATGATCGATGGCCACATCGAACCCAAGCGTCTGTAGCAGCACATTCTCATTGAAGACAAGCTCCTGGGCGAGATCGGCATAGTTCTGCTCGGTGGTCGGCGGCAGGCACTTGTTGGCGGCCCGAATTACATGCTCCAGCTTCCTTGGCTGCTCCTCCACCTTGGCGGCCAGAAATAGGCTAGCCGAGGCCATTGAATTCCGATGGAAGTGTGTAAATGAATGGAACGCATAGAATCGATGCATATACACGATGGCCGTGTTGATGCACAGCTGTGACACTTGCAGACGCTGGCCCATCTCCTGGATTAGGTAGGCGGTCATCTGGCGGTATTGCAGCTCATCGTCGCCCTTGATACCGCATCTTCGGCTGGGTGAATTGGCCAGCTGCTCGTTGCTAAAGTACCAGATTTTGTCCTTTTCAAACGGCAGGTTATTGTTGTTGTTGTTGTTATTGTTGGCCGGGGCAGGAGTGGAGGAACCACTACCACTGCTGGCCGAAGAGGATGGCGCCGTGGCCGCTGGGGGCATTGGCGTGGCCATGAGACTCATGCTGCTGCTGCTGCTACTGCTGCTCCGTTCCCGTTCACATGCAAGCCTCCTTTACTGCGCCGCGGAATCCGCTGCTACCGCTTTTGCTGCTGCTGATGATTTTCAGCCGTAGGAACTGTACGAAGAGGAAGAGAGAGCCAGCAGCGCTCTTTCTTTGTCGGCCGTGCTGCGCGGTGCTTGGGTGCGCTGGTATGGGTGCTGGCTGCGGGCTGCCGTCGGTTGTTGGTATTGGTGTGTGTATGTGCTGCGACTGCTGGTTGCTGCAGTGGCGTGGGCGGCGACGGCGACGGATCGGTTGTGGGGGAAGCGGGGATCAGTGCAGCGCATCGGCTATGCCACACTCAGACTCGGGGGGGAACTGGGAGGAAATGCACGCACATTCGGCGAGGTAGTCCACATTCACATCCACATTCACTCCTCGCTTGTTTTTTTCCGCCGCGCTGCTCGCTTCGCGCGTGTGTGTGTGTGTGTGTGTGTGTGTGCGTGGTGTGGTGAGGTTTTGCTTTCTGGAAATTGCGAAGCGACGGAGGAAACGGAACGCGACGAGCCGAGCACACTGACACTAACCAGCGACGGACGTTATGCAACTTGGCGTCAATTCATAGTTATTCGCATCGCTATTGCCGTCGCGTCGGCCACTTGCACCATTTGGGGTCGTTCACTGCGCGTTATTTTATCCACAAACGCATCGAAAAACGTGAAATGTGGACAATGACAAATACTTTGCAAGAAAAAATGTTTTTTATGTATTTGTAGACAGTGTGACCGTTGCCGATACAACAGAGCTATCGATGGTGACGGCCGATCGATGTTTTGACAGCTGGCGATAGTTGCGATATATCGATGGTGCGGTATTTTTTTGTTTCAGTACTTAAATGTTATGAAATATCGTCTATTAAAACTGGGAGGATTGCTTTAATTAATAAGAATACTTTATTTTAATTTTAGAAAATATTATTTTCTTAGTTTCATGTTGCACAACTAATTTGAAGTGTTCTAAGAATATACCAAAAATATACTGTGACCTCAAATCGTTATTGGGCTAAATATATCGATATTTTATGCATCTGGCAGCACCAATGTCAACAGCGTCAGTTGGCAGTGTTGGTAAATATCAAATCCGAACATACTGTACTTTTGCCGCGAGATTTAAATTTTAATTAAGTAACTTGAGCTATACTGATCCCATTCAAAATCGTCAATAAAAACACATTTTCGTTTATTGTTATTTATAAAACAGATAATATATATATATATTTTATAGTTTGTAGATTAAAATATACAAAATTTAGCTAAAAACCTTAAAACTCTTATGTTGTCATAACAGTAAATAATTATGCTAGCTTGTGACTTTTGTCCTTGCTTCGTTTTCTGTCTTAATGCATTCTTATAAAAATTAATCTAATCCGTTCGCTTGCTCTAACCATAAAATTCACCTACGTACCATATCGTTTCATCGATCCAACGTTCATTCCCTTACTACAAATATGCTTTAAAGTATAATATATATATATTTTATATATATTGTGGCTGGCTTTAGCTGATTTCTCATCGACAGACAGTTCAAAAGCTGTCTGTTAAATGTACAAAGATTGAACAAAAAGTCGAAAAAAACCAATGTGAAAAGTTCTTAACTTAGGGTTAGTCATAATATTCGTAATTAATATTAATCCATTCAACATATTTATCTAAACCAATCCAATAATCGCACATTTAATTTAAAAGCTATATAGTTTCGGTTCGTTTTTTGTTGTTTTTCGAGTTACCAATAGAGTTTTTTTGTCGGTTGTCCTTAGCCTAGTATAGAAATCCTGCCCGAGGGCATCGATATTCCTTGGTATTTAATTTAGTTGGTCTTATCCAGCATTCGGGGGTTATCCAATTTAACAAATAATTGGTGTGTAAGTATATATATATATATATATATTTAAAATACGTTGTTTACGTTTATAACCAAGTGGAAACATGAGGTCCAGAAGTTGTTTATATACAGTTTATCGTCGTGCTAGGCATATACCATATAAATATTTTGGGGGTTCAAGTGAGAGAGAGAGTCTTTTTCTGGGGATTTCCGGAAATTGAAACGAGAAAGTACTGTCCCGATTTAAAGCTGCCTTCTGTGGGAGGTATGGCTCAGATTTCGTTGTACTCGAGTCGTAATCTTTAGCTAATATATTGTTCGATTCCTCTCTGCTTCCTCTGTGTTTTGTGGGTGCAACTTATCTTATCTAGAGCATCCTTATAACATGGAAATATGCATCCTCTAATAACTAATAACTGAGTTACGTCTAGATAATGGTATATAGACATACATATATAAATATCCATGATCCGATGTATGGGAAACCTCATAAACTGAGACCTCGCGATGTGTTGTGTGTGGGGTGTCACTTAGAACTACAAAATACACCAATCCGACGACTTTATCTAAAATATGTGCTCTGCTCTGTGGAGAGGCGATTATATAAATATTGGTATTATCCTATATAGACTTTGAATATGCTATAACTTATGTACTTGTCATGGGAGGTATATCTAGATTCCAAATTTGTAGCGGGTTCCATATATTTGTATCATATTTTTTGCTTATTAACTAGTTTCCTCTTCGTTTCTGTTTTTGGAGTTTTTTCTTTGTTTTTTTTTTGTGGTAAATAAAACGCATGCACAAATTGAAATAATAATTTTATTTAAAAAATAAAAAATAATCATAAAAAATTGTTTACAATGAACAGAGAGTTGAACTCAAGACTCACTTTGTTTATTTTTTGCATCATTTCCATATCATATCAACCAAATCAATCATCATAAACAAAATGATATATTGTAGATTTCATCTTCACGTACACATACATAATAATAATAATAATAATAATAGATAAAGGTACTTAGAGAACGCAACTATTAAAGAAGTAGATTAAAGAACTAGGAGTTGGTTTTATTCTCTTTTTGTTTTTTTTTTTTTTCCTATTCAAGGGTTTTCTTCCTTTCAAGAGATTGCACGTTTTGGGCAGTGTTTGGAAATTGTTGTCGGTTTTAATATTGCATTGAGGATTGCGGTGTTGCAGTGTTTGAAGCTGAATCTATATCTCTGGTTCTGTACTGTTCTGTTCAGGGGTTTCTGTTTCGATCTGTGGCAGTGTGACGTTAACAAAAAAATACATAGTTTGCTCTTTAAATAAACATAAACTTCAGATCGATAGAGTTGAGTGTGTGTGAGGTTTTGGTGTTCTAAGACTGCTCAAGGAGTGTGTTCGTTCGGGTTTGTATCCTGTGAGTTTGTTTGCAAATATACAAGACTTACGAAATAATAATTACAAAGAAAGTTTTAGACCACCAGGTTGCCTGGGCTTTTTACCTCCAGTTATAGGATGTGTGTGTATGTTTTTGTATGGGAGAGAAGTTAAGGGTTTTAGCTGGAGAGAAACACTTAAATAAATAACCTAAACGTAGTCGTAAAATTAACTATAAAACTATGAAATAATAAATTTCCATCTCTTTCCATCTTTCCTTTATAAAATAAGCAACAAAAACAATTGACCCAAGCCTAGACACCACCGCCCCTGATCGTTCAGATCGGCAAGGTGGGGCCTAACTTGGGGGGCAGTTTGAAAAGATATTAGGCTAGGCATATACAGTTACTCAATATACACTTTAGATTTAGTTTTAGATTTAGATTTAGCTTTTAGATCTTCGGATAGAGATAGAGAATTTCTTGTAGCTCATTTTTTACATATTACACACGTTTATCGAATATCAATATGAATCAATCCATAGCAATAGCAATAGCAATATAGCAATAATAATAATAATAATAATATTAATAATCGTAATAATATTCATAATAATAACCAATAATAACAATATTCATTAATTAAACATACCGTTACAGTTTAGAGTTTACAGTTTTACAGTTTAAACTTTAAAGTTTACAATTAAAATTACAGTTACAAGTACAACACTAACGCCAAATGAATAGATCATCATTATTTCAGGGGTGTATGTATAGGGTACAGGACACAGGGTGTGGATATACATAGGTATATATCATATATATATATATATATATATGTACGCGTATTGGGACTATCAGCTAAAAGTGTGTGTGTGTGTGTGTGTAACTTAACGCATGTACAAAGAAATCATCATCGTTATCATCGATCAAGTTATGATTAGATCCCGCCCTCGCGTGGCCTTGGAAGCCACTATTGCCGCTAGCCGGTTGCTTTGACCAATCCCTAACCCAAATTTTCCCTCCCCCCCGGAGAACCACTATGTTTTTTTCTTTGATCCTTCACCCATTGATCCTTGATATTTACAGGCCTCCCCCTCAGACACCATTGCAGTCTATCTCCACGATATCCTTGGGCACATCCACAAACTGATAGACCAGCCGCTGGCCATCCACCTTGGCCAGGATGCCGCGCTGATAGTAGTACCTCAGCGCCCTGCCCATCGTCTCGTAGTTCATGTCCGGCTTGTTCTTGTGCATTCCCCACAATCGGGACACCGCCTTGGAGTCCACCAGCTTGAACACGCCCTTCTCCCGGTTCGTCCACTTGATGAATCGCGGACAGTACTCGCGATCCTGGAGCAGCTTCAGCAGGAACTCCCACAGGTAGGTGGTGGAGCCCTCTCGGCTGCGCCGCTTTACGCCCATCTCCAGTTTGGGCTTGCGCGGCTTCTTCGCCTTGCGCTGCTGGAAGCCGCCCAGCTCCAGCATGTAGGAGAGATCGTAGCTGACGCTGGACGTCGCCGGTTGGATCACCGAGGATGAGGACGAGGAGGCGTTGGCCGCTGCCGCCGCCGCTGCACTTGCGCTCAGCATTGCCGCCGCTGCAACAGCGCTGCTGCTGCTGCTGACCACGGA
Source organism: Drosophila bocki (assembly GCA_008042715.1). Lineage (NCBI taxonomy): Eukaryota > Metazoa > Arthropoda > Insecta > Diptera > Drosophilidae > Drosophila > Drosophila bocki. The sequence continues at coordinate 104,954 of VNJY01000462.1, forward strand.
GGCTGCGGCAGCTGCTGCAGCCGCTGCAGCGATTGTGGAATGCGGATGCGAATGCGGATGTGGATGCGAGTGCGGATGTGAGTGCGGATGCGCACCGTTCAGCTGCGAGTGCGGGTGTTGCTGCTGCTGCTGCTGTTGTTGCTGCGCCTGTTGCTGCTGCTGCTGCTGCAGTTGCTGATGCAGGGCCTGCTGCTGCTGGTGCGACAATTGCTGGTGGCTCAGCTGCTGCTGCGCCTGTTGCTGCTGCTGCGACTGTTGCTGCTGCTGGTGTAGGGAATGATAGCCGTTGTGGACGGCACCGCGCTGCGAGGCCGCCGCCGCTGCTGCCGTCGGTGAGGTGAAGTAGGACGAGGGCAGGTAGCCAGGGGTCTGGGGATTGACTCCGGATCCTGGCTGACCGCCACCGCTACCGGCGCCATTGCTGCCATAGTAATTATCGGGCACTGAAAAGAAAAAATATTAATTAAGTAATTAAATTCAATGTAACTTAGTGACAAAACTTATGTACAAAAAATTACATGTTAAAATGACTAATTCTTCCTATAAAAAATATAATTATATTCAAAAAAAAAAACTTAATAATGTATTTTTTCTACTAAATAATTAAAAAAAAAAACCTAAAGTTTTTAAATTTAACTTAATCAGATAATTAGTAAGGACCTTTAAAAATACTTTTGGTGCTTTCTTGATTATTCCGCCAAAAAGTAGGCAACGAATAATGGTAAATTTTTTCTATTAATTGCGAGGAAAATTAAATTTTGAATAAATTGCGCTGAAGCATATTAGATGTATAATTTCTTATTAATAGTAACTAAATAAAAAAACAATAATAATGATAATTCTAACTTTTTTTTTTTTACTTCTGACTATTTAAATAATTTTGTTGTTTTTCTTTCCACTTTAAGAATATTTCGCCAACTAAGATTTTTATTAGCTAGAATCCCTATCAATCCCATGGTAACGATCGCTTGCGACTATTTCACACCGTTTGCACGTGTGTGTGTGTGTAGTGGCACAGGTATAATTTTGTATGCTATTTAGTAAGTTTATTTTTTTTTACATCCGGCGTTGCTGTTATAGTTGTTGCTGTTGCCTGACGTTGCCCAATTCCACGGCTCAGCCAGTTCGAGTGTGAGATAGAGTAGGAGGGGGCCGGGGGGGCAGTCTCCAACTGAATAAAAACAAAAGTGAGCAGCACTCTCTCACAAACACATATGCACGCATACAGAGAGCAACGGACGCTTTCGTTAGTTCGTTTTGCGAGTTCGTATTTGGCTCGTGTTCGTTGCAGTTGCTCTCTCTAGCTCTCCCGCGCTCTCTGGCCAAAAGAAAAGAGAGCCAGAGCGCCATTATTGCCACATTGGCGCTGCTGCTGTTGTTGTTGCTGCTGCTGCTTTTTCTGTTGCTGCTTTCGTTGTCGTTGTGACCTTCACAATTTGCGCAAAGGCAATGTGTCGATGACCACAGATTTTTATACAGCAACTTGCACACACACACTGAGAGCGATAAATGCACACGCACCCCTACATATATACGGACACGAGCAGAGAGCATAAAAGCAGCGAGTGCAGCACACACAGTCTCATTGCAATTGATTGTACTGCCACATTGTGTGTGTGTGAGCGTTGACATTTTTACAGCAAAAAAAGTAAGCTCGGATTAGGCCGCGCGCACACTACGAGCGGAAAGCGGAGCTGACGGCTGAGCTTATCAGCGAGCTTATCCGCGGAGAGCTTATCAGCGAGCTGAGCTTTTTGCAGCCGCGCACACTGCGAGCTGAAGCTGACGCTGAATTGTTATGAGAAATTAATTGTTTTTCAAGCAAAACAAACATTTTTTAATTCTTCAATATATAAAAAAAAAAACAGTTATTGCGATGACCTATTTATTTAGATCATCATGTCATTTAAATTTTCGAAATCGGCCCCCCCAGTTCGCCAGAATATGGTTGACAAAGTACGTTTTTTTAGTGTACTTTGGCACCCTGTATCTCGGAAAGTTGACAATATTTTTATTTTAATAAATATTAAAAAAATTCTTCATACTTTTCTATATAACTGGACAGAAATTTAAATTTCTGTTACTTAAGCGCTAATTAGGGCAATTTTTTAAAGAATAGTCTAAAAATTCAGCTCGCGTCAGCTGCTGAAAAAATCAAACATGTTTGGTCGATCAAACAGAGCGGAGCGGAGCTGAGCTTATCAGCTTTCAGCTCCGCTCTCAGTGTGCGCGCTCTCATACAACCAGTGCGTTTGTTTCAGAGAGCGGATAAGCTCGCTTATCAGCTCCGCTATCAGCTCCGCTTTCAGCTCGTAGTGTGCGCGCGGCCTTAGAAGTGCATTATGTATGCAACAGATTATCCTAAGTTCAGATTGATTGAAAAAAAAAAAATGCAAATGCCACATTAGGTTATGTGATTAATTGGCAAAGATATCAGCAAATCCGTTTAAAGTCGACCTTAAAAGACTAATGGATACAAAATGAACCGAAAAAATAGTTACATTTTATTTACAATTATTTAAAATATAATTGATTTTAATTGCTACCTAATAGAAATAATTGCTACCTAATCGAAAAATGAAAAATGAAATCCTTTTGCTAGAGACTTTAAATCGCTTTAAAAAGCGCCTAAAAGCAGACATCATACAACTGTTAGTTAAGAGTTAATTTTAATCAAAGGACTCTCAAGAAATTGAATATTTTCCCTACATAAATCCCAACATTCCTAGTTTGTTTTAGCCACATTCAACCGCCAGGATAACCAAATGCTTTATGGGCATACAGTATATATACTCACCCCCAACACTGCGATTCCATATGTTCCTCAGCGAATTCGCCGCATTGTTCTGATATAAATTCGGATGCAGAAATGTGCCAGTGTGAAGGTGTGCCGCTGCCGCCGCCGCTGCTGCTGCTGCGGCTGCTGCCGATGCGGACGCAGATCCAGATGCCGATGCGGACGCAGACGCAGAGTTGTTATTGTTGGCCGCGGAGGAGGCCGGTGGCATCCCGAGGCGCGCCTTCAGCTCGTCGGCACAGGGCTGGCCGCCGGAACTGGAGCTGTCCACATCGGAGACGCCGCTGTCGGCCGGACTGGGCGGAAATGAACCTGCGAACGGGAGCAAGGACGAGGACGAGAAAGAAAAGGGGTAATTAGCAATCGATATGGACATGAATATACATTTACAAGTATAACGAATCGAGTCGAGGGCGTGTGCAGTGGTTCACCTTGCGACTGGACACGCTCGCCTCACTACTCGGTGCACTGTAAATAATATCGGAAACTAGATTGCCTTTTTTAAGGTTGCTTTAAAAATGTTTCCTGATTTTTTTCTTTGTCGAATTGTAATTTTTTCAAGGACTCATCTTGATAAGCAGATATCATTGGTATTATCTCTCTCATCTCAAGTGTTTTATCCTTCCTTTACTTGCACAAGTCAATTATTTTTAATGTGTATTATTCACCTGTTGTGGCCGTCGTGTAGTTTCTGTGGTGCGGATTGTGGATGGCACCGCCGCTGAGCAGATTATGGAGCAGCGGTCGGTGCGGAATGGCCAGCGGTTGCTGTTGCTGCTGCTGGTGGGCATTGTTGTTGTTGCTGTTGCCGCCTCCTGCACCATGTAAGCTGTGCTGCTGCTGCTGCTGTTGTTGCTGCTGCAGCTGGTGCGGTGTAAGCAAAGCATTCTGCTCGGTTTTAATATGCAGCAATGCTGTGGCGCCGGCAAAGGATGTTGCATTGTGCTGCTGCTGCAGTTGCTGCTGTTGCTGCTGGAGATGTTGCTGCTGCTGGGAGTGTTGCTGCTGCTGCTGAGGCGCCGGACTCGTCGATTGTTTCACAATAGGAATTTCAGTATCTGTAAGGGTGAGAAAATAAGAGAAAATTTTAAATGGTGATATTTTTTCACATACAAATAATGTAAAGATTCAGAAATTTCGAAATAATTATAAATAATATTTTAAATTTATTTGCTTTTATAATAATATATGTAAATATATGTAATATATGTAGTCCCACAAATTGCACTGAATATTTTAATAAGGAGTCTCTACTGTGTCAAGTTCACCCCATTACCGTTGTCTTTTACAGCTTTCTGCTTTGGTAACGGGATATATTTAACCTCACAGCAGGGTATTATAAGTGACCGCCCCCACTTCAGTGTTACCCTTTATATTTTTACAGTTACTACGCCCTCGTCGTCTTTAGACCTGTCAAAAATGTCAAAAAGTCCAACAAGAGCTAATAAATACGTAAAAATTCGCATCATAATTTCATAGAAATGTCATGTTGTTGTTGAGTGGAAAAAAAGGCGAAAAAAAAACAGGCGCAAAGAGGCGAACGCGAAACGAAAGAGACGAAGTGAAGTGAAACAATTGAAATGCCCCAATTTGGTGAGCCATGAACTCGCAGCCACAGCAGCAAAACAGTGAAAGAGAAAGAGCAAAAAAAAATTAGCTTCTCACTTTCCTTTGCAGCTGAAAAAGTAAAAGTGCATTTTCACTTATTTCATGCAGCAGCAGCAGCAGCCGCTGCAGCGGAAAAAGCAAAGCAGCAACTAACAACAACAAAAATTGCATTGAATGTCAAGCTGTTCACACACACATAGGCACACACAAATGCATCAAAGGCAAAGCGCGGAGCAATGAGGCTTGCAAGCACTCACACACACACACACACTCGCACAATTGGCAGCAAGAGAGGAAGAGAAATCAGGTCAAGGCTTGACGGCGCTGTGGCTGCCGTTGTTGCTGTTGTTGCTGCGGCGACGACGACGAGTTTACAATTTATGCTTTGCTGGCTGCATTATTGCATGTTGCGCCTGTGGTTGTGTATGTGTGCGCCAGTGTGCGCGCCTCTTTATCTCTGTGTGAGTGCTTTTTACAGCTTTTTAAATACACACAGGGCAACGTCGTCGCCGCCATCGTCTCGTTTTGATTGCCGCCCGCTTCGCTTATTCCGTTCATTCGTTCGTTTGCTCGTCCGCCCGTTCCTCGTTCGTTCGTTGTGGGTGAATGAGAAGCATGTAAAAAATACCATGCCTACAAGCATACTAACATACACACATTCATACATATGTAGGTACACTCGCAGAAACTACTCAGGAACTTGAGAACTTAAAGGGAAAGAAGGGAAGTGCAATATTTTGATTATTTAGGCTACATTTTAAGGAGATTCACAAAAAAACATATTTCAAAAATTACAAATAAACATTTTTTTACTTGTTTCTCTGCGTGCATGTACCCATATTTTTTTCTATATGTAAAGCCACGGCAGCAACAGCGAACAATATATGGCACAAAAGCGTATTTACCCACAAAAATATAAAAATGAAAATAAAAAAAGCCAAAGTCGTGACGGAAATCGCGCGGCAACAAAACAGCTGTGCGGTTGCAATGGTTACAAAGCGCACATTCCCCTGCCATCTCCCCCTGAATGCCACCCCCTGGCCACAATTAGCTAGCTGCTGCTGCTGTTGCAGCAACTTTTTAAACGGAAATTATAAATATAATTTTCGCCAGGTTTTCGTTTCGAGAATTTCCTTTAGTTTCTACTCTATTTACTTGGGCTTTAATCGCTTGTCGAAGTGGAAATGTCGGAAATGCCTGTCACTTGCCTCGATATTTCTCGTGTGTGTGTGTGTGTGTAAGTATTTTTCTTTTAGTTTTTTTTTCTGAAATTTTATTTTTTCTCTTAGTTTTTCCGTTTTTTCCGTGGGGAAGTGCTCACGTGTTGTTGTTTACTGAGGCATACGCGGCGTATGCGTAATTTGTTGCAGGTGTCCGCCGACGAGTTGATTTGAGTGAAGTTCTCAACAATAAATCGATGACATGTAAATGACGTTGCAAATTTGCAAAAAATGAAGAATAAATACAAAACTAAATAGAAGAACATGTGATGGGAAAAAAAAACGGTGCTTAAATTTAGCCTTTGGTTTTAACTTAATAAATCATTGATATTTTTGTAGCAAAGTATGTACCTAGGTTCATTAATGCATTACATTTGAATGAAAATTCCCACAAATACTGATACTAAACTTGTATTAATTATTCATTATGATATATACATTTTAGTTTTTTATATTAAAATTTAAGAAAAATGTAAATTATATACGTTCAGCTTGGGTTTCCCTACAAAACCGCAATGAATTCATAGAAATATTTACGGTACTTATATTTATTTACTTTAAAAATAGTATTTAGATCGTGCGAAACGTGTGCGGTTTGCTTCCTGTATTGGGCATACTGGGCGTATGAGTAATATGACCGATTAAATTACGCATACGCCCAGGTGTACACACCGGCAGGAAGATCCAAATTTATAGACACATTTCCTGGCAGTACACGTTGTGGCAGCTTTCACTGTACCTTTTGCTAGCGGTGGCGCCTCAAAAAGGGGGCAGCAAACAATAAAATAGAAAAATATAGGAAAAACCAACAATTGGGTCCGTCAGAGGTTCAGCTTTAATGGTGCATAAACAAAAACAAACACAGAGAAAGAAAGACAAATAGCCAAGCGGTAAAGGTAACATTGCAATGCTGCGCCAAATGTGCGCTGACCTCTAAAAATGCGGTCTAATAAAAACCAGCAGAAAACTACAACAACAACAAGAAAACATATAAACAGAAAAACAGAAAAAAAATTAAATATATTACGAGAAAACAAAGCGAAATTGGCAAACAACAAATAATAAAAAATAACACAAACACACACACTCACGCACAACACAAAGAAATTAACGGTAAAGTTGCACTGGTGTTGGGTTTTGCTATTTCTTTTTTTTTCCTATTTTTTTATTTATATTTTTGTCTTTTGTTTAATTCGAATCGAGCGAGGGAGCTCCACGAATTTGGACTTGAACTGGCTCGTTGATATGTGCGCGGCATTTTGGGACAGTTACATCACAACTCCGGCGGATAGCGCAGCATTTTGCCGCAATAGTAGGTCAATGTAGGTACGTTCCATCGTTACCGCGACGGGCAACAACTCGAATATTCGGCGTACTCATATGTATATGTCAGAGTTATGTGTGTAGTGTATTTGTTGCTGCATGATTAGTCCGCCTTATAAAGCCGCCCGCCCAAAGGTTTTTTTTATGTTTATATGCTCTATGGAAAGGTATAGTACGTTTTTAAGGAGCTTGTAATGTATTCCTAATTTAAATAATATTATTGTGGTTTATATATTATCTTAAAGTTGAGAAAGGATATTCTGAACTTGGAATGAATCATTATTTATTCAACGTTTTTTTAAGATTTATTGCAGTGAAACTCTAAAGATTTCTTTAAATTAAAAAATTTAGATATTTCAAGAGTTTATATGTGAATTATTATATAAATAGTTTGAGAGGTATTTAAATACTTTAATCTATTTCAAATAAATTAAATAAAGGTATTTATTACCTTAATTTAAGGGCATTTAAACTTCGTTTTAAAAAAGTAATCAAGCTTTCTTCTTCTTTTTTGGTTGTTTCGCATTTTGGATTAATTGTTGTTGCGGTGGATAAGGCGTCATCCGAGGTGCTTGAATTTTGTTTACAATTTTCGTAGCATTTCCGAAAGCAGTAGAAGCTGCTCGCCTGTCTGCTGAACACAACAATTGCACACCGCCACCAACAATACTAACAACAATAACAAATTTTGTAATTGTTTATGGCATTTTTTGGTTATTGGCCTATTTTTTGATGTGCCCAATGCCCGCCGTATTTTTTTCGGTAAGGTTTTTGTGGGCGGCTTTTTGGTAGGAAACGAAAAGTGAATTTATGTATGTGGGTTCCGCGCTCAAGGGGGATTTACCTATTGAGCTCAACTTTGATCAAAAAAAAAAAAAGCTAAGGAGGTATTTGTAGCTGACATTAATCAGTTGAAAGTTAGCAAATGAAATTGTATATTCAACAAAGAGATTATTGCAGCTTTGGCTTTTGGCAGATCAAATTACAAGGGAAATTGTATTGGTAAGAAATTATTGTAGGTGGTTTGAAAAGATTTAAACAAGTTGAAGGTATTATTAAAAGTAAGTAGTATTTTTATAATTATAACTAATGTAAATTAGAAGTAGCAACACCGCTTAAAAATCACATTATCAACGTAAAGGGTACAATATATTCAGTTTAAAAGGTTCAAGCTTTATTTTAAATCACCTTTATATTTATTTTAAGACTCCTAATTGCTGAACCTTTTGTTTACCATTCGTAAATAGGTAAAAACATATGCAAATTCGATTCATCAAAAAACTATTACGAATTCTCCGAATTTCTAAAGCCAAAAACGACACAAAAAACAATAACAAATAATAACTAGAAATGGTTTTGTATCGATAATTTCACTTGTGCGCAATTTAGCACCAAACCGGAATCAAATAATAATAAAAAATATCAGAAAAAAATGTGCCAACGTTTTGGGATACACATTTATTTATTTATTACTAATAATCATAATAATACAATTTATGGCAGTGTTATTTTTTACCCAGTCTGTCTTTGTGAATTGGAAAGAAAGCAACTTCCAGTTAATTCGGAAATTCAAAATTGCAGTCCAAAATCATGAGGGAGAGGCAAATAGAATGCACAAAAAAGAAGAGGAAGACGGCAACAGCAGGACAGCAGAAAATCAACAACGCAAAAGTTCTATATTTAAATATTATAATTTATGTGTTTGTTTGGCAATTGTAGTATTTGTTGTTGTCGTTGGTGTGAATGTCTTCTCTTCCCCGTTTTTTTTTGCTGTCATTTTTTTCGGTTCCCGTCTGCCTCGTTTTTTTTTCGTTCTGTTTTGCACGATCCCCATTATTCCCATTCCCATTCCTGTCCCCATTCCCCATTCTGTCTCCCTCACTCACTCACTCTCTATTCGCGGCTCTCTAAATTCCTGTTCTGCCTGCTGACTTATTTTGGCTTTTATGCCTCTGTCGCCGACGCTGTCGCTGCCTCCGCCCGCCTCTGCCGGCTTTCTGCTGCTGCTTTCACATGCGTCTGTGTTGGTGCCAAGAATAAAACCCCAGTTGTTGTTCTCTTTTGCGGCTGGCATTACTGTATGTATGTATGTATCGGAGTATGTTCGACTGTCTCTGTGTTGCTCACTTTTTTTTCGTGCCTCTGTATGGGTGTGTACGCTTTTTGGAAATTCAGTCTCAAGTTCAAGGTCTCGCGGATAACGCACACCACCACCAGACGACAAAAGCAGGCAGGCAGCTCAGACACACATACACCAACACCAGTGCCAACACCAGATTCTCATTGTTTATACACTTCTTATATGCGGTCAAAGTAATAGTATTCCTTTATGGAGTTTTTTTTACAAATATTTTAAAGAAAATTGTTCTCCTTAGAAAATCAATTAAAAATTTTTGTTTGAGTTTTTCAAAACTTCTTAAAGGTTTCAACATTTGTAACTCCTGAATTAAAGAGACTTTTTAAAACTTTTTAAATAAAATCTTTTAAACTTTATTATTGCATTTATGCATACAATTTTTGATAAGAAGAAATTTGATTATATATAAATCTTTTATGTTTTTTTTGAAACAATTTAAACTGTAATATCATACTAAATACCTATTTTCATAACCATTTCCCTAAAATTGTGACCTCCGCTGTTTTATGCATATCAAGCAATTTCTCATTGTCGTATGAACTGAATTTCGGCGTTGTATGAATGTTTACTTAAGCTTTCAATTTTAACATATGCATTTAATATATACATATATGTATAGTATATTTAAATAAAAAAAATGCACAAACACACTTGTGTTTATATAGACAACAACAGCAACAACAAAATTCTTCTTCCATATTTCCGCATTAACAAATGATACGACGAGATCTTTTTGGTTATTTTGCATTTTTTACGCCCGCTATTTCTCTATACTCGAAAATTCTGTCGTATCGCACAAAAGGAAATATAATGTAAATTTTGTATTTGTATATACTGATCTCTACATCTCGTCGTTTTTGGTTTTTATTTTTTTTTTTTAGCTGAATCTTTCTTAATTTGTCATTAAGTACTTTTATTTGTTTTTATGGTGTGTGGTATAATATGCATATAGATTGACGCATTTGCTTTCAGGAAAGATGTTTTTTATGGCCTTTCGTTTAAATTTTTTGTTTTGTTCCTTAAATTGGATTTTGTAATGTATTCTATATAATATAGAAATATATTATTAAAATACATTAAACATTTGCTGTATATATGCAGCAGATAAAAATGTTCTTTGTTTGCCTTAAATATATTTTCCTCCTTTCATCATTAATATTTTATTTAATTATATTTTTGGCTTTAATATTGCATAATTCAATAATACTAATTTTGAGTAATATTTTGTGTTTCACATAAGCCTCCTAATTTAACAACAAATGATTATTGCTTGATCAGATTTCATATGTATATTATTTTATTGTATTTTATTTTTAACTCTTTTTGAATTTTTAAGTATTCTGTCACTTTTCACGGCTTCTGCTCAAATTAGCACTTTCTATGCAGTGCAAAAAAAAAACCCTTTTATTTTTGTGGGTTGGTCACGAGCCACAAGTTTTTTTATGTGGTTACAAGTGCTAATTGAAGGTGAATGAATAATTTATTCAGCTCATGAATTGTCAAGACTAATTAATTAATTATTAACAAGATACTCAGGAACATGTCCAAGTTTTAAACTAGTTGTGAGAGAAGATTGTCTGGTGGCTTGTGCATTTTGAGGTCTAGTTTTAGAGTTAAATCTTAAAAGGATTCTCAGATAAAACTTATTTACTAAAATTTCATTATTAAAATCTTGTTTTCTTGTTAATATTACTTAAAACTTTCCACAACTCCTTCCGGATTGTTTTTACACAAGAACTTCAGTTTAGATACTTCAAGTTCCTGGTAAAATGTTTCACTAAGCTTGGCTTACAGAAAACTTTTGTTTTGTGTTTGTTGCAAGCAAAACTTTTGCTTTTCTGTTAATTTTCTAGGAATATTGAATATTTGCAAAGTTCATTTAAGCAAGAATTTCTTAAGCAAAACTTGAAAACGGAAGCCTCTTTGCATTTTTCGGGCTGCAAGTTCTAGGTAGACACATCAAGTATACGACTCGTTGTCCGTTGTAGTTGGTAGCAACAAGTTCTAGGCCTTGACCCGTAACCATTGCACTTAAAGCTGACCATATGGTCATATGGCCACATCAGTCAGTGCAGTTTCACTCATTTATTTTGCCCAATATGCTCTCCTGAATTTGCTAATCCGATTTTGTAATTGAGTTACGTTACGCCACACAGTGACATAATCGATCTATATGGGAAGGGGAATGGAAACGGGAACGGGAACAGAAATGCGAATGGGAATCGAGTGCAATCGAGTCCAGATCCCAGACGATTGTCTCTCCTTGACGCACTATCGCCGCGAATCGCTAGTAGTACACCGATAAGGCGATAAGGAGAACCTCCAGTGGAGAGCGACAAGTGAGATTACAAAATCTCAAAAACAGGGAAAAGATACACTGGGAAGAAAGGGGGATATAACAAAGCTAGGGCTGAATTGTGTTGGAATTCTTGGGGGAAAATATTTTAATTTAAATGATTTATAATTTATATTTTTAATTAGTTTTATAAGTATGTATGTTTTTCCGCTTGTTGCACATATAGAAGATACTTTATAAATTTAAAAAGTATCTTTTTAATAATATAGACTGTAAGAACTTTTAAGATTCAAACTTTAAGGTGACTAATTATGTCTGAAGTCTTATATAAATCCCAAAGTCTCAACTCCCATTTACTCCCCCTACTTCTTCCTCAATATATTCCTTACGATTAAACTTTAAATATTATTTCTCAGTGTTACACACAAATGGTATATGGGGCAGCCGGCTTACATAATTCTAATGCGAAAAAAAATCGCCGCCGCCGTCGCCGTATTTGGGTTAAAAAAAAAGGAAAAAAAATGGAAAATCATTTGCTAATTTCTTGCCACGAAACGAGAAATTTAAGTTTTTCCGCGCACGCTCTCTGTGTGTTTGTGGACTACGTATGTGTGTGTGTGTGTGCGAGTGAGTGTGCGCTCAGTTGTTGCCAATCTATTCCCAACCTACCTCAAAATGTTTTGCGTTAGGCCTGAAAAAAAGCAACACAGCAAGTTGGGTGGTGGTGGTGGCGGCGGCGGCGCTCTTTTTCACTATTTCCCACAGCAAACACACACATACAGACACACATTCTTACACACACAAACACACACACTCGCTGAGCAAACACAGACGCTCCAAAAGCTGGTTTGTCATGTAAAATGAGGGGAATTCGCGGGGAAAAACGTGGGGACATCGCAGAGAGAACGCTCTCTGTCGCAATTGAAAGTTGCCTCTTGGCTTTTTTCTGCTTTATTTTCATTATATTTTGTTTTGTATTTTTTCTGTGTGGGTGGTTTAACGCTATTTCGGCGTCGAAAGGTTGAAGGTAAGACCTCAGACCAGAGACCAGAGACCATCAAAACAAAAGCCCCACAAAAAAAATGAAGTCATGAGGAACATGGAAACAAAAAAGGTTAACAACAAATAAATAAAAGATGAAAATGTTTGCCGTTGTGTCGCAAGCGGAAAATATATATCATCCTAGGAATTTGTGTGTGAAAAATAAATAGAAATAAAATGCGAGCACACACAAAATGGAGTCAAGTGAAAAGGAAACCCATAAGATTTACCGACTGACGGGAATATTTCGACACAACGTGCAGGTTTTTTGGAGCGGAGCAATAACTTTACGAAGGGGGTAAGCCTGGGGGCAGGGAGGGGATTGATATCTGACCGGGTTCCAGTTGCCAATCGCCTTTAAGTCAATACTGATTTAGTAAGGAAAGTTATATATGCAACCAATTAAAAAGGAATATATACAAAAATTAATATATTTTTCTATCATTGGTTTAGTTTACGTAGAGTTTACTTAATTCAGAATGTAAAGGAATATATAACTAATAATTATAGGAATAATGAGAGTCTAAAACCAGCTAGACTTAATATTTGTTTGGCTTATAAAATAATGTAATTTTATACTTTTCTCTGTAAATATATATTTGAATAATACAAATATCTCCCAATTCCCACTTATATCATATTTTACATCGCATTTTCCTATTAAATGTATAACAACCCCTTATTTTTACGACTATAATTAAGATCTTCCTCCCCCATTTTCCCATTTTCCCTTTGGCACTTTCATTTTTCTTGTCCACATCAACTTCTAAGTAGTTTTGCTGGCATTTTTAGTTTTGCCAGCATAAATCCGTTGGCGTTGGCCACTTTGGACATTTCCGCCACAGCCACACATCCATAGCCAGCCACATTGGCCAAGAACTGCAGTTGGCAGTTGGCAGTTGCCAGTTGGCAGGCGGCATTTAGTGTGTATCTGAAGCCCCAGGGTTCCTCCATCTCCAGCTGCAACGCCATCTCCTTGGCCAAAATCAAATCCCAATCCGAAACCCCAACTAAAGTGGGGTAAACTTGGCCAAAAGCAAGCTGCTCAGACGACGACGACGCCCCGTGTAAAAGTCAAATAGAGGAAACAAGTTGTTGGCTGCCAGCTAGGGTTACCAGCTTACAGATACGGATACATATGGACATAGTGCGGGTATGTAGCAAGTGCAAGATACACAGACACAGAGACAGACAGAGCCAGAGCCCAGCACAGATACAGATACAAAATGGCAAGTATATCTTGGAAGACCAAGTAGTTTAGCGAGTTGCTTTGGCAGTTTTAGAGCAAGTGACTGGGAAACTATTCCACAGATACGACCAGCAGCAGCAGCAGTACGCAAACTAGCGAATGCAGCGAGCGGAGAGCGGTATGGCCTATGGCAACACACAGATACACAGAGAGAAACGGCTCAGCTGAGCGCAGCAAATAGTTTATAGACTTGGGCTCGCTCTCGCTCTGCTTCTCTCTCCCCCTATCTCTCGCTCTCTCTCTCTCTTTCTGTCTTGGTGGCCCCGCTCTCGAGTAATCAATAAAATTGTTGAGGTGGGTTAGGAAACTGTTACGAAGCCGTTGACGTAGACGGCGCTCTGCTTCTACCGCTGCTGCTGCCGCTTCTACCGCTTTTGCTTCAGCTTTGGCTTCTTCTTCTTACTTAGCAGCAGCAGCAGCGCCGCCGGCGGAAATTGCGCTATTTTAAATAATGTTTATTTTGCCTCTGGTTCAAGCATTGTTTTCGTGTTTTCTTCGTATTTTGTTCGTATTTTCCGTTTTCGTTATTTAAACATTTTTCTTGTTGTTGCCAAATTGACATTTCACAATTTGGCCAAGTGAAAGATGTGGGAGTTGTTGAGGGGAGGCTGGCATTTTGGCCATTTCGTTATTGTTTCTCCGCCACTCTTGATTGGCAATTGTAGAGAAACGAAAACAAAGTGGCGGCGGTAGCCAAAAATATGTGACGTTTCCTCGAGATAAAAAGCATTTAAATAATGCAAACTCAAAGCATTCGATTTTAGGCAGAGCGCTAAGCTATGACTAATTTTGGTTATAAATTGTCGATAAATAAATTAATTAAAGAAGAATGCTAATGGGAAAATACCTTGATATTTTTAAGTGTACATTGAATTGGGGTATTAATTATTTAAGTTGAAGAAAAACCCCTTAGGAGATGTTTATTTTTATACCGCATTTTAATATAAAATATTTAATTTTTATATAAGTTTGGGGTTATGGAACCTTTTTTAACCCTATCGGACTAAAAGATAAGCCTATAATTTTGAGATCTGTTCTTAGTTTTTTCAAGCATATACAAATTGTTTATACTTTTAATCTTTTTAAGTAATAAAACGAACATAAGAACATAACCCTTATATATTTTTGAATCAGGGTTATAACTCAAAATATCCTGAGATTTCTACGGCAGTCTCATTATTTTCCACATTTCATTTATTAACAAAAATTGCACTTAATCTTCCAAAATTTCTATAAATTTCCTGTATCATTAAAATCTCCAAATCTCTAGAAGATTTAACCACATCCTCCTGATATCCCTCCTATTTTATCAAACATTTTCTTCCACTTACAGTATCGCTTCATCAGGCTCTTCTTGTAGGCCGCCGATCGCTCCGCTTTCCGTTCCGGCTTCAGGCGCATCCTCGCCCGCTCACACTGAGCGGAATCATCGGACTCGGTGCCGGAGTAAGTGCGTCCCCGCCGGCGACTGGCCGCCGAGGCGGCTGCAGCAGCTGCGGCAGCTGAAGCGGCAGCATTGGAGGCGCCACCCAGCGACAAATCCAGTGGGGAGTCATAGTCATCCTGGTAAGGTTCCAGCAGCTCTTCGTCCTCGCCATCCGCCTCAACATCCGCATCGGCATCGTCCACATCCTCCAGTGTCTCCTCGTCTTCAATGTCGCTCATTGGCTGCTGCTGTTGCTGTTGCAGCTGCGGGGAGTGGGACTGGGACTGGGACTGGGACAGGGACTGCTGTTGGGGTGGCGCTGCTGTGATCACCGAACTCCTTTGCAACTGCTGCTTGCGTTCCCACAGGATTTTGGAGACATCGTCGAGGGTGCTCCGGGTCTTGTCCGGCGAAGCTTGCTGTTGTCTTAGGTGGTTGTAGAGCACTTTAAACTCCCGGCAGTCGGAAACCTCTTCCTCCTCGTCCTCATTATCGTTCTTCTGAGGACTTGAAGCTGGTGCTGGTGACTTGGGAGTGATTTCAGATGCTTTCGTGGTGGTGTTGGTGGTGGACGCAACTGGACTTGGACTTTGCCGCGCCAACACTGACTCGGTATCAACTATGGCACCTGGTTCCGTCTGCTCCGTCTTGCTCTCCTCCTCCGCCTCGACCGTGTGCTCTTTTTCTGGAGGGGAATCCTCTTTGGGCTCCTGTAGCTCCTGCTTTAGCTCCGCTCCTGCGGGTGATGAAGCCTCCGCTGGAGCAGCCAAAGCTGGTGGTGGTGATGTGGGCGTTAGGGGCGAAGCCACCGGCGTGGGTGTGGCCGATGACAGTGATGAGGAGGAGCTCGATGAGGATGAGGAACTGGAACTGGAGCTCGATAGGGAGCTGGAGCTGGAGCTCGACGAGCTGGAGCTGGAGACGTTGACGAGGGCTGCCGCCGCCTGGCTGGCGAAATTGTGAGCCGTGGCGGCCACCAAATGTTGCACCATAATCATTTTGCACAACGCCGCGTATGCGTGATGTCTGACTCTATACGAAATGGGTTCCAATTGCAATATTGCGTATACGCAACGTATTCACACTGCAGACATTATTTTATAACTTTTTTCCTTCAATTAAATACATAAACTTCTAGAGATTGCACTACGTTTTGTTTTTTTGCACTTGGTTCGTTGTTGTTTGTTTGTTTTTGTTTGTTTCTTGAGGTATTTGTTTGATTTGAATTTGAATTTTTCGTTTTGCTTTGTAATACGTTTTTTAATTTAATTTATAACATTTTTCTGTTTGCACTAATTGTGGACGTTTCTTGCGGCTTAAACTTAAACACATTTTGCTATTATTGCTATTACACTATCTCCTTTGCTTGTTGCTTTCTGTTCCGTTCTACGTTAACCGTTCACCGTTCTCTGTTCTCGGTTCTCGGTTCTCTGTTGCTGTTTTGCTGTTTGCTGTTTGTGTTTGGAGCTTTGCCTGTGCTGTCCGTCGCTCGCCGCGGCACGTCATTTATCTCTTACGGTATCAGCAAAACTAAAATCTAAAGTCAGCACAAAAACCGCTGCCAGTGT
The DNA here is from genome assembly GCA_008042715.1 of Drosophila bocki. Classification (NCBI taxonomy): domain Eukaryota; kingdom Metazoa; phylum Arthropoda; class Insecta; order Diptera; family Drosophilidae; genus Drosophila; species Drosophila bocki. The sequence goes on from VNJY01000462.1 coordinate 121,619, forward strand.
TTGTTAGGCGCAAACAACAAACGTTGACGCCGACGCTGGCGCTGGCGGTGAAGCTGGCGTTGCAGAGGAGCGCCTGCAGCGACGCTGGCATCGCTGCCTGTCTGCATACACAAAAGCGCGCGCGCGCCCCACTCGCCGATGCCCGATGCCCCAATACCAATGCACAATACACGCGCGCACTCTCACGCACACGCCAACACGCACTCGCACACGCACACACACTGCAGGTGTAAAAGAGCGCAGAGAAGCGGTCTGAATGGGGCTCGCTCACACGACTGACTGTGGTGCGGTTTAAAGCTGCCGCTGTCGCTGGTACTGTTGCCGTCGCTGCCTCTGCCGCTGCCACTGTCTCGGTCGCTGCTATTGCGAAAAACGACAGAGCCCCCGAGCGAGAGAGGGATCCATTGGGAGAGAGGCCGAAATGGCAAACAAACGTAATAGCGAGAGAGCGCCAATGTTTGGAGCTGTCTCTCGGTCTGCGGCTTCTGTTTCTGTTTCCTCTGCTGCCTGGCCTCCGACCCCCTCCGTTGCAGCTACTTGTTTTGTGTCGCTGTGTGTGCGTGTTTGTGTGCCACATGCGCATTTGCATGCAATTCTCCGGGGGATTGGCAGGGACGCTGGCTCCGTAAAGAGGGGACACAAGCAGGGGGTCCGGCAGCAAGTCCCTCAAGAATGTTGTCGAGTTGGGATTACTTCTTTTGAGTACACACAGGAAGAAAAGCCAAACCATGTATAACAAAATATATTCTTCCCCAAATCTCCAAACTCAATAGATCTGGTTTAGAATTGTATACATAATTCAAGGATCAAAGGATCATTTTATAAAACAAACAATTTGCAATTAACAAAAATGTAAGTGGAATTTATAGAAAATTTTACTTTCCACACTCAGGCTTTCCATAAAATATTTCTAAAATACTTTTAGGGCTCTGGATAGTTTTTAAAGTCTATAGATCCAGTAATATTGTTAAAATCCAACATTATATATTTTTTAGTAAAACACTTGCCATATTTTGCCATATTTCAGAGATTCCCTGAAATGAATTACGGCATTTAGTGGCGATGCCACAACAAAGGCTCGATTAATTCCCTTTTAAAGATCATTACACATCCCGAGCGATTAAAAATAAAAATAAAAGTAAGGCGGTCCAAAAACAACAACAATCGCAAGCGGCGCGGCACGGCGACCCAGACCCACTGCTCTCTTGTGCTCTTTCCTACATCCCACCAGCCCCATCTCCACCCCCCTCTCCCACACGAATCTCTGGAGAAGGCTCTCCAAATGGGTCAGGCCACGTCCAAAGGGCTAAGCGATCATCTGTTGTCTCTGTCGGGCATCCCATGGGTGGCAGGCGGCAGGAGGAGGTGTAATGGGGGGGCCTAGCGAGAGAGAGGCAGCGCTGCTGCAATCGACACGATTATGACTCAATGCAAGTGTATGTAAGTGCTGGTCCCTGTGTGCGTGCGTGCGTTGAGGGGAGCAGCCATTGGGGGCTCTCTACCTTGCTCTCGCTCTCTTCCTCGATGCTCTCTCGCGGTGTCTCTGTCAGTGGAGCAAATTTTCACTTTCCGTTTGTTTAGTGTTGTTGGGGGCCTTTCCATTTACTTTGCCGATTGCGATTGCAAGTGTGCGAGCGGGAGGGCAGCACTTCTCGGTTCCCTTCTTCTGCCCGGCTCCGCTGCTCCTCCGACGCTTGGCTGGCATATAATGTATGTTGCAAATAAAGGAAGCAGAGCAAGTAGACGACGACGACGACGACAGAGACGAGCGAGCGACCGAGCAGAAGAAGCGGGAGGAGAAGACGAGCAGGCGAAGAATAGGCGGCAGAAGGAAGAGTTTTGTTTTTAGAAACAGCGAGGGTGTAGACGCAGCGGGATGGGGCTGGTGGCCAGGAGGCAGTTGGGTGGGGGGAAGAAGGTGAAGCAGAAGAAGAAGCTAAATGAGGCGACGACGACACAGACATACTTTTGCAATAGCACTTTGTCTGTGTGTGAGTGTGCGAATGTCTAACTGCGAGTGTCTGTGTGAGTCTGTGTGTGAAATGAGTCCAATGTACCGCCAACTAAGGCTACACTAGCAAAAAAAATTCTGCCTTATCTAATAAGGATGTTCAGATATTATATTTGGATATAATAAAAGTAATCGTATATTTTAAAAATTTTAGTGCTATAAATATTAAAAAATAAACTGTTAGATTTTTTTAAAGGACATCATAAATAAAAAAATATAAATTTTTATACACTTATTCCGGATTTCTCTCCGTATTGGATTTAGCAACAAATGCAAGGGGAGTATGAGTACACGGATAGAATGGACCTGGGGGAATATCGTTTGGGGTTTGGTGGCCGCCGACGGCTCCTTTTGCTACAAGACGAAGAAGAACAAGAACAAGAAGAAGAGGAGGAAGAAGTCAAAGTCAAAGCAAAAGAAAGAGGGGACTGGAGACGGAGCAAGAGACAGACAGTCGTAAAAGAATTTGTTGAAGAGGAAGCGCATTAGGTGGCTCTGTGCGCCGCCTGCTAGAGGTTTCCATTGCTGCCCAGCTCTTTCTCCATACTCCATCTTCTGCACACACAGACACACAGCTCCTTGACTCCTTTGGCTAGAGGACTCGAAATCGGTGGGTTTAACTTGGTTTGGGTGTCGCCTGTGTTGTCGATTCATGTTTCAGCAGAAGTCATTGAACAGCTAACGACAAATGCCGCACACTGGTCGCATCACAGGGGAAACTTATCAAAGCGTTGGAGAGATAATGCGAATATATTGTCTTTGCTATAGGAAATGATTTGAGTACTGCAGAATGCTTAATAATAATCTAATTCAGTTTTTTTTTATTAATCTGAAGTAATTGTTTTTCCAGAAATATATTAATGCCTGAAAGCTTTAAACTAAGACAAGATTTTCCAAGAACAGAAAGAAACATTTAACATTTCTTTATAAATTAAAGCTATTGAGATAATAATATCTTCTATTGATCTGACTAAATCATATTATAAAGTCCATTATCAAAAATAGGTTTAAAAGTAGAATTTCAGCTTTAAATTGTAACAAATCGAAAAAAATTTATAAATTTTCTCTTTTAAGGATACTTAAATCTTAAAAGACGGTAGAAACTGGTTATCCTGGCGCCACTGTGCTAATCTGGCCATTGCAACAACAGCGCCACCTACGACCCAGACAGGCGGAAAGTGGGCAAGGAGGATGTCGGAAATGCTCGATATAAGTAAGTAATACAAGTTTGGGGTTTCGTTTCGTATTGCTTTCAGCTTTCAGCACCGCAACAACAAAAATAACAGTATACAGTATACAATACATATATATGTACATACATATATATATATATTTAAAACAAACTGTATATTGTCAGCGCAGCAGCGTCATCCAGCAATTTCGGCAGCAGCAGAAAAGCAACAAAAAGCAGCGACGTCTGCGAGACGAAATTTTCGGTGTAAACAGCAGTGAATGACCTCATATCATCTAATACACGCGCCGTGCACTCAAACCCAACGAAATTGGTCGCTCTCACTAACTGACTGATTGTCGAACTGAATAGCTGCCTGACTGACTGACTGACTAACCTGCAGACTGAAGCTGAAAGCTGAAACAGCAACAGAATCACAATCGCAAGCTTCTCCCCGTGTCTGCCGCCTCTTGCCATCTTTTTCCCACTCGCATGATTACGATGGCAACGACAAGGCGACAAAAACCTGCTGCTCTTCTTCCTCTTCTTCGCCTTTGCACCCAAAAAGTTAGGGTACACTGGGGGAAATGCATAGGTACAAGTAACATAGGGAATAAGAAAAAATAGGGGTTTTGGAGTGGAACATCATTAATCCAATTTATATTTTAGGAGCTTTAAAAATAGCAGATTAATAGAGATATAAAAAATAATTTAAAAAAAAATTCAAGACACCTTCTTATAATTCCCAAAGGTTTCCCTAACATAACACCAAGCTTTTTTGCTCAGTGCAAAACTAGAAGCAGCGCAGACTTTGTAATTGTTACGCCTGCAATGGAAGGAAGTGGGTGGCAGGGCTCTTTGTTCAACGCTCGTAATCTTGCCGAAAAATTATCCGTATATAGTTTCTTTGTCTGCCTTCGGCGAGACGGGGGTGTGTTTTTATTGGAATTTCGGGAAAAGGGAAAAGGACTCTTGTGGGTTAAACGAGCGACGAGGTTATAATGTCGACGAATTGATGATTGCGACTTTGATGCTCTCGACGAGATTAGGAAGATGCTGCAAGTCTGATGGATACCCGATATCAATAGCGAATTCGTGACCTGTTGGCGAATGGAGCTTTTAACTTGATTTAACGCTCGACTTGATGATGGGAAGCCCGATGCATTTTGTATTTGAGAGGGATTTTTGCTAGGTGAGTTGTTCTAACAGATGATTCAGCGAAGTAATTAATAGTTTTATGGTTGAGAAGGGACTTTTTTTCATTGTTTGAAGAGGATTTATGAAGGGGTTAAAAGGTTTAATTGAGTTTTTAAGGGGGATTTGCTTTATATAATTCGTTTTTAAGGGGAAGACATTAAATTAGAAGATTATTTTTGTAGTATAAATAGATATTTCTCTCATAAAGAACGGTGTATACAAAATATCTTAAGTTTGCTTATTATTTTAACCATTTTCAAGATCTCTGAACGTTGTAAACTTTCCACAAATCATCAGGAAGTTTCGCGATGGTCCAAGAGAAAAAGTGAAAAGCCATGAACACATGTTCAAATGGCATTCACCTTTTGCTTTACCGAATTAAAGCAAAAAAAAAGCATTTCAATTCAGCGGTTTTTCATTAACTCTCTCGGCCAAAGCCTTCAGACAATTCCCCAATTGTTTCCCCATTAAATAAGTGCATCTTGCACTTGACCATCATCAGTTAGTCGAGTTAAGTTAAGTTAACAAAAAGAAAATGGCAACACTGCGTATGAGTAATTCGATTGTTTGTTTTGCATGTAAAGCGGTTATTACAAGTGTCAACTTTTTTTCGGGCTCTAGACAAGCAGCAGCAGCAGCAGTATTTGCCTTGACCGCGACTTGGGTGCACAAGTTCTTAACTTGTTATTGAAATGACGTACACGAGGGGAGTGGGAAATATGCAGCAGCAAAAAAAGATCACAGAGTGCAGTGCAGCGCAGACTTTGGTGTGGCATGATTAAGAATTATGATGATTGCTAGTTTTTTTCCAGCACTGCTAAGCTGCTGAAGTTGGCAACTTTTTTCCCACCCAATGTCAATGATAAGAAATCCGTCGTTTTTGGGCTTTATGTCTGTCACTGCCAATGGCGAGTGAGCCAAGATTGTTGTCTTTTTGTTTAGCGGAATGATCATCACTATAGTGATGGTAGTTTGTCCTTTTTTTAGAGGTTTTTAGAAGGTTTTTGGGTTTACTTTAAAATATTTTAGGTTTTTAGAGAACCATAAATATTTTTTTTCTATATTTTTCTGGTAGAAATACAACCAAAAATCAAGATTTAAGCAAGAAATACTAAGAAAAGAAATACAAATGTGTTAATTTTGGTTCTTTTTAGTATAATTCCCTTTCAAAAAAATCGTTTCCCTTCCAGAAAATAGTTTTTTGTGGATGCTTCTGTCTAAAGTTTAAGTTCCATCCCCCTTGGCAATGACATCGCCGTTGGAGAGTCAACTTTTATGCGTTTTAATTAAACGAAATCGAAAGCTCCAGACGGAGACAGAAAGACGTAGTCGGGGATGGAGATGGAGTGAAGCCAAAAGGAAATTGCTGATTGTGCTGCATGCAACATTATTCCGCTGTTGTTGGCCAACAAGCCAGCGATTCATTTGACCACGGCAACAACGACAACAAACTGCGACTTGCACTTGACAACGAAAATGGCACAACAACAAAAGCACAGGCAAGCGGGGTAGCTGGAAAAACTCGTCACCGCAAAACAATGGCATTCATCCTACATTTTGGCCCGAAAACAAGTTGCTCATACGCCCCATTGGCATTGTTTTGCTTTTCCTTTCTTTAGAGTTTGAAGCTAAAGCTGAAGCTTCAGCTGCTGCTGCTGCACTTGCACTTGCACTTTCTTTTTGCATTATGGTCTGGGGAAAAACTTTCGATTTTCTCGCTTACAAAAAAAAAAATAAATAAATAAAGAAAAAACTATTTCGCTGCTTGGCAAGCAAAAAGAAAATGAAAGCGAAAATGCGAAATGGAAACGCGCCGAGGAGGAGGGAATTTGAAGACCTGAAATGTGTTAGTTGGCAACTTCCAATTGCTAAATGGCAGCAACAGCAGCCACATGCAACAACATGCCCAACTTAGTTAGCCATTTGAGTTGATGTGGCCAACATAATGGGCTCCCCAGCTGAGAGTGCCACATGCAACGCCATCTAGACAGGCCCTCGGGCCAGACCGTCAAATGGAAATGTAGATGGAAATGGTAAAGGAGGTGAAGCAGTTGAAATTTGGACATAATGGGGATACGAATGAAGGAGCTGGAGCCAGGAAGGAGACGGGTTAACACTGAAGCATTTAGTGTAAGAAATTGGTATTAAAATACGGTTAAAAAGGGTTTTTTACTAAGCTTCAATATAAAATATACTTGAGTTTGTGGCTTAAATAATTATAAACTTTTATTTTAATTGATTTTCTACCTTAATCCAAAGCCAAAAATGTGAAAAAGGCTATATTAAAAATTTAAAAATAAATTATATTTAAAAATTTTACTAAAATAAAGCTAAAAATTGGTAATATATATAAATATATCTAGATTTCTGGCTTAGTTTTATTTATTATTACAAGTTTAAATATGAAATATATCTGAGTTTTTGGATTAAATATAGTAGAATTTTATGTTATTTAATTTTCTACCCTAATCCCAAGTCTTCCTCTTAACCTTTAATAATATTATTCATATAAAATCAAAGCCCTTGCCCACTTTATATATTCCATCCTAATTACCATATCTACCACAGCCTCGAACTTGGCCCACTGATAGCCAGTATTTTTCCGATCAATTAGCGGCTTTGCTGCTGCTGCTGTTGCTAAAGAAAAACAAGCCTTGGCGAATGTGAAAGAAAGGAAAACTCACAACAAGAGTTGGCCAGGTTGGATGACCAAGCGGCCAGGCCAGCAACTTGCAATCTCAAATGGCAAATCGCAAATCGCGAATCACATTTGTATGCAACGCCATTCGGCCATTCATAATGAAAGTGAATTTCGCATAGTTTTTCCAGGCCCAAGTCCAAGCATCGATCTGCTGCTGCTGCTGGCCAATTTCTAATGCCAAAACCAGTTGGTAGATGCCAGGTAAAAGTATCTTAGTAGGCCGCTTTTGGCATCGTCATCGCATCGGCTGGTATCGGGTAACACTGACTGACTAACTGAGTAACTGACTTCTTGGTCATGCAACATGCAGCAGCAGCAGCAGCAGCCACCATCGAGGCATTGGAAAAGCGAAAAGAAAACTCTGTTGGCCACATGTGTCTGGCTGGCTGTCTTTGGCATTTTCACATTTGCTAGCCACTGCCGTTTCTTTTCTATTTCTTTTGCATTTCTTTTATTTACATTTACATTTATTTTATTTTCAGTTTTAGTTTCAGTTTTGGTTTGTTTTTGTTATTCTTTTTTTTTGGCTCAAACAACGTCCACGTCCGTGGCGGAAAGTATTTATTTTAATTAACGAATCGCGTTGGAGTGCTTTGGTTTTTTTTTTCTGTCTGTTTGCTCGATTTTCATTTGATTTCCGAAAGCCATCAATTTGAATTTTTACTTTCGCTCACTCGACGCCATGCTCGATTTGAAAATATCAATTCGGTTGGTGCTTTTTTTTTTTTATTTGGGGGAAAAATAGGCTTTTAGCACTACAAAATTACAGATTAACATTGAACTACAGACTAAGATTAGTTTTAGAACAAAAAAAATGAAGGTAAGACCTACAGGAATCCTCTGAGATTATCTTCTTTAATTTATATGATTTAGATAACTTTAATATTTATTTAAGAATTATCTAAAGCTTCATTTATGCAAATTTAGTTTTATATTTAAAAAAGAAATAAATAAATTAAATTGCAAAAATCTTGATTGCATTATTTATAGTTTATTATGGTCATTGTTTAATGCATTTGTGCTTAGTACCTGCGAAAAATCACGTATACACCATGGTGTCTACAATACTCAATGCTTCTTTATTAAATATATATTTATATATATATTTCCTGGGAAATCAAATAAAATGTTCAAGTATAGAATTATGAGAATCATATTTAATAAAACATTTAATAACTAGGTGCTTATAAAATTGGGTTAACTGTGCCAGAGATCTTTCCTACAAAGCCCTAAGAAAAATCACGTATACGCAACGTGTATAAAATATATATTTATATATATTTCTTGGGAAATGAAACTAAATATTCAAGTATAATATTAATAAAGAATAATCTAACCGTAAAGGAAGAAAATTGTATAAATTTAACTATACTCCTAAAGAAATCCCCTAAGAAAAATCACGTATACGCAATGTTATATTCTTACAAAATATCTTCTTTCTCGATTTTACTATTACCTCCCCCCATAATATATCCAGTGACAATTTCCGATCCAGACATTGCATTTCATTGCATTGCATACATGTTTGTATGTTTTTGTCTATAACCTTTTAGAGGTTTTTCTATAACTTCCCTTGACCCAAGGCAGTGGCATTTCTATATTTCCATCGCCGCTGATCGTTCGAATTCTAATGAATATTGAAATTCAATGGAAACACTTCTCGAAACCGCCCGCTTGCACCCCCCTCGCTCATCGCCGTCTCTCTCAGTGTCAGTCGCCAAACAGACAAAAGTTGATTAAACTGCACAATAACAAACGGCGGCAACAACTACAACGGGGCGTTTTCAAGTTCAAGCTATTGTGAGTCCGCAAGATAGTCAGTCGCCGCCAGTCGTTTCAAACGCTAAATTCAAAAGAGCATTTCAACTGGAAAATTTTCAAAAAAAAAAAAGGGGAAAAATTTGAATAAAGGGGAAAATAAATTTAAGGATATGTGAAAATCTGAGTATTTTTGAAGCCTTATTTTTTAAATGTTTAGTGGTAAATCTATATTTAAGAAAAACTATCGATTTTTATTTTGATATCATGAAAACATTATTTCCTAACACCTTTTTAAAACAAACGGTTAATTATTTTTCTATATTTTGAATCACTTAAAAATAAAAAAAATTTTACATAGCGATAAATTCGATAGACATTTTTAAAATCGATTTATTATCAATATATCCCATAGATTATATTATTTTATATTCCTATTAATATATTTTAAATAATTTCAGTATTTTTTTTTTTTTTTATTTAATTTAAGAATTAAATCTGTTATATTAAAAGTTTTTCGTTTAGTAGTTTCCTTTTGAATAAAAAAAATCGATTAAAAAAAACGAATAATTCTCACACATTATTACAAGTTGATTAAATGAAAGAAAACACAATATTGTTTATAATAATAATACAAAACAAAAAACTATTAACTAAAAGTGCAAACTTAAAGCCTCAGCTTCAGCTGCAGCTGCTTCTTCTAGAAAATCATCATAGCTTATTGTTGTTTTTGTTGCTTTTGCTGTGCGTTTTCATTTTCATTTTGGTTTTGGCTTTTCGGTTTTTGTTGTTTGTTTACGTGTTTTATTGAAAAAGATTTTCAATGCCATTATAATGCACACACACACACCGACTCGCCGTTTGTTGTAAATGCAAGCAAAGCAAACGTCCGTCTAACTGTACGACCGTCAACCGCAGACTTTGGGCCAGCGGGGCGGGCTGGCTGTTAGGGGGGAGGTTACACTGGGGGAGGGGGGTATGTGAGGGGTGAACACGGCAACGGCAACGCCGATGAGTGCAGCAGAGCAACAGCGCAGTCGACGACGAAGCCAACTGCAACCGCTCATCCGCCGAACGGATTTTTGTTGCTTTACTAGTAACTGCCACTAAAACTCGAACGAGGGTCGCCAGGGAAATAGTATATATCTTATCAGTAGTTCAGAAATTTAAAAGAAAATTCAAAATAAAATATAACTTAAGAAACTAAAAAAAAACTTGCTGATTGTATCTGTTTAAAGTCTTAAGTTAGGTCATGACACATAAACTATTGCAAATAATATATGCTCAATTTAATTACAGTTCTTGAATGCTTAAATATATGTTTAGACTTTTAAAGTTGAAAAAACAAACCCAGCATTGAGGTAGGTTATGACTTGTAAAATATATAGTCAGCAAACTAATGGAAATCAATTAAGATTGTGATCGAATAAAAGCTTTGTATTAGAAAATAGATTAGGTTATAATAAGCAGAAAGGTAGATGAACTTAGAATATATATTAATTGAGGAAGGTTATAATATAATAGAAAATATAAATACAATATAAAATAATTAATTAAGATAAGAAAACATGGAAAATAATTGAATATATTGAATTTAACAGGATTTATAACTCATATATAATGTTATTTATATTAACTATATTCCTCAGTTTAAACTCACTAACACCTCGTACTTTTTCTCAGCTAATTGAAACATTTTCCCAGTTGTCGTCCCCTTTCAGAAATTTCTAGGCGTCTTTTTTTTGAGACAACTTTGTTGGCCACACCTTTCCCGAACCCAGGCCCCAAGACAGAGCCGGCTTATTAATATGTTGCAAAGGAAAGTTTTTCGCCGACATGGATGGCCGGCAAATTGATCGTGCAATAATTACTGCATAGCTGCCAGTTGCCAGTTGCCAGTTGCAAGTCTGCTGATGCTGCTCTAGCAGATGATGTTGCAGATGATGATGATGAAGTTGTTGCTGCTGGAAATGGAAAGCAACGAGAGGGAAAGTGTTGCCAGTTTCCATGGCGCATTTTCCCAGTTTGCCGGCTTTAGCCAGTTGCTCGTTGCCAGTTGGCAGTTTTCATTTTCCATGGCATGCCGCTAATAATACCAATCATAATAGCCGCATAATAGACACACTGACATTGAAACTAGCCTCTTTTGGGCGTGGCTATAGGCCTTTGGGTTTGGCTTTTTTTGAGAGACAAACAAGACACAAACAGAGACAGATAAAACAGGATACAGAGACTCAAGAAATGGTATAGTTAAAACCTTAATTAAATAAGAAATAATCTATGAAAAATCAAAGTTATGTGTATATTCCGGTTAAGGCATAATTACTACTGGAAAACTATTCTTAACAAGGGATACTTTTAACCGGAAAAGGGTCAAATACGTAGCTTAGCAAGGCTATCAAAGGCAGCCTCAAAATGTTGCAATTGCAAAGGCAATTTTTGTTGCTATTTGTTGTTGCTTTTTGCTATTGCAAACTGAAAACTGCACAACGGCAGCAAACAGCAGCAGCAGCAGCAGCGTCGTCGTCGTCGACGACTGCAACGACATTCAACTGATAGAAGTCAAAGTTCTGAGAGAAGGCGACAGATAACACGTCACTTGACTCGAATGGGGACATGGACAACGTGCGTGCCGCCCCGCAGTTCCTCCCCGCAGCAGCAGCAACAGCAACTGCAACTACAACGACAACTATAGCAGCAACTACGAGTCCGGCACTCTCGAGAATCGCAATGAATTGTCGTTAGCTTCGCCATTACCCCACGGGCAGTTCACTGGGTATAGGTCTACCTCTCGCTGCCCACCCCTCGGCAGCCATCAACCCCTACCAATGCCATTCTCTCGGATCTCAGATACTGGGAAAAATAAATAAGAGGAAAATAGTAGAAAAATCACAAAGATTTAATTTAAAATTTCTCAAAAATGTATCTAAAAAGTATGCAACACTTTTGTGATTGCAATAAGATCATAGTCTACTTTTTGACACATATTTATCAACTTTCATATTTTTATAATTTAATTAACATTTATTTATTAACTTTTATTATTTAATTTTTTTACTTAGTTAATTTATACCTATTACCTTTAATAGTTTTAATATTTTAGCCTTAGAAAAATATTATTTATTTTTTCCTTTTATCCCAAATATATTAATTTATTAACCTTAGTGTTAACCTTTTCTCTCTGTGCACTCGATTTGGTTGTTAATTCGCATTTTATTTGATAGAATGTTGCGCGTATCGAACACTGCCACCGCACAATGTTGCAACGGGCTAAAAATCGCTCCGATCTCCCAGAGATTCGTTGGCAAAATAGAGGGGCGGCGTTTATGGTCGTTTGCCTGTTTTTTTTTCTGACGGTAGCGCAAACAGCCGCAAAAAAACATTTTTTCAATTTAAATTGTTTGTTGTTGGTGGTTCTGGGTTGTGTTTCATTTTTTTTTCTACACATATATATTTTTTTGGTTTGCTTTTGTTTTATTTGAAATTCTCATTGCGTTTCAATTGCAGTTCAAGCCAATTGCAGTTGTTTCTGCCGTGTTTGTTGTTGTTTCTTGGCGTGTATTTGAAAGCCAATGTCTCTGCTAGTACGGCGATTGGTTAGAATAAGGGGTGTTAGAAGGCATTTAACCGGATTGGGATTAAATATAATATAATTATGAATAAAATAAATACTTTTCTTAATATTTTGCACTGTAGAAAATCGGTTTGAAATTTACTGCAAATTAATAACGCTCCCTTTTGGGTCTATTAACTGATTTTTGAAAATTGTAACCACAAAATCACTTGCGATTAATCTGAATTTTGGTATGCAACAAGATAAGGATAAATTAGTTACAGGACAATTTAAAAAAATATTAAAATAAGATTTCTTCATAAAAAACTACCCATTTTCCATTAATTTATCCCCAAAACCATATACAATTGATCTGAAATTTGGTATAATATTAAATAAATACTAAATATTAGTAAAATAGAACTTGAACCAACTCATTTAAGAATATTTTATCTATTCATTCACCAACAATTGATCTGAAATTTGGTATGCGACTTAGTTTTCCCCGATCCTCGCCACAGAGCACCCTGTACAGTGCGAAACTAACGCACAATTACCCACAGACACAAAAGGCATGCCAAGAGTTGCCAACACCACTGCAACGCAACTATCTATGCACACACACAAACATATATATATATAGTATATAGATGTATAAACACATTGAATGCATTTTATTTGCTTAGGCATATTTTTAATTTGCGAGGAAGGAGAACAAATAATGAGTGCTACACAAAATGGCACACAGAGCGAGCGAGATGGAGAGGGACTCATACTAGCAGCAACATCGCCGAGCGAATTGCGAATTGCGAACTGCAAACGAATGCGAATTCACGAGTACGAGCAATAATAATAGCAACAAAATTTTCCTTTTCTAGGTCTAGGCCAGATGCACAATTACATTCTAAAATATGCACACAGCTGAATACATATATAAATATATATACATTTATTTATATGTATATATATATATGTATATCGCTGGGGAGCGAGCGAGCACTGGGGCTGACGTCTCCAGCGGCAACAACAGGTAACACTTGGGATATAGGGCTCCCCCTTCCCCTTGGCACTTGACTTCCCCATTAAATGGAAAGGAAGATAGGTAGGTAATACACAGCAAGGAATTGGGGGGATATATTAATTATATTTAAATATATAATTATTAGTTATATATAATTATTATATTTAAAGATAAGGGGAAGCAACGAATTGGGGGAAATATTATTTATACTTGAAGATTATTATTATTATAAAGATTTTTATATTTAAAAATATATATGATAATTACAAACACCCAAAAATCGAGTAGAGATTATAATTTTATAGCATTAAAGCTTTCAGCTTACTGAGCGTGCTGGTTCCGGTTCAAAAGCCAACAATGTCATTTGGTTATTGTTTTAAGTTTGTTATTTGTTGATATTATATAATATTTAAATATTATTTGAACTTTAAAATGCAAGACAAATATTTAAAAATATTAATCCAAGTAATTATTAAATTATTTAATACCTGTTTAAAATCTTTCTACCTCATTTCTGACTTTTAAATATTTTGTATAGGTATGTATGATTTTATATTTTTAAAGACTTCATAATTTTTTGATTAGTCAAAGACCCTTTACTTTATCTTTATGTAGTTATTTGTTGTATATTTAGTTTAAGTATATTCTCATCTTAGTCATAAATGAATATTTAAGACTTAAGATCAATCATCTTATAAATATTGTGTCATTTATTTATAAATACAGTGTCATTTCTATATAGTTTAGGAATGCATTAAAGAATGCATTATTTTTATAGAATGACTAATTCTTTCATCTTAGTGTAAATCGTTTGGAGAATCCGTAATGCAATATCCGTGATTATTTCACTGAAAACTTGGTCTAGTCTCGTTCTCAGTTCCTGCAAGCCATAAATATTAATATATAGAGAGGCGTTTATATATATGGCCAGATTATAGATGCACACGTTGTAGTCAGACATCCGCCTAATATTTTCTGCAATTGCAGTGGCCGTTGGCATTGCTTTGTTGCTGTTGTTGTTGCTGTTGCTCTTAGTTGTTGTTCTTACGCATATATGCAATTTTCGCTTTCGTTTTTCACGTTTCTGTTTATTCGCTTTGAAGGACAAGCCCCATGTGCATAGTGCCCCGAGTGTTGAGTGTGTCTTGTGCATTATGTCTATGTGTCGATGTGTCTGGGTGTCGATCTGAATACCGAACTGCAACAAGCAGCTAAAAAAACAACACTGTCTGCTTTCGAATCTATTTACGCATAGACATTTTTGTCGCATAACGAGCACGCAATAGGCCAAGACTTCTCTTACAGGTTTTTTGAGATCTTAAAAGAATTTTTATCTTTTAATTGGAAGGATAAAGATCTTTTAAAGTTCTAGGATTTATACTTTTATGGAAAAAATTGGGTTAAACCCTTATAAATAGGTCAATTTCTAATGAAAGTTCTAGGATTTATCATTAAAATATTATTGCTTTTTTGAAGTTAACCATAACTTAACTTAGTTTGGGGTTTTCTATGATTACAAGCAAGAAACTCTTTTTCCTTTCCCTATAATTTCCCAATATTTCTTCTATATCCCATCCCCCTATATCCCCTCTCTCCAATTTACACCGCTTTATGGCTTCCTTTAAAAAAATGTGCTAAATTCGCTTGAAACACACGCATCCAATTATTATTATTACTATTTTTTGTTCAGCTTTTCTGCATTTATGACACACATACGATGCGAGACAGTTTTCCGCTTATTTTCCCCCATTTTTTTTCGCCATTTCCCGGCACACTCGCTAATTCCCCAAGAGAGTGTAGAGCGAGATGGACAGCCATCGGGCATATCCGTTGCAAATACTGTGTACACAGTTGTTTGTGGCATATACTATATAGTGCTTCGATTCGGATGTATGTCGGCGCGATCAGAAGGCTAGACACAGCAGATGACGGATTAGATTGGTAGAGTCCAAGGGGTGATGTGGTGGAAATATATACATAAGTGGGACTGACAGGAGGAAATAATTAGGGGCAACACGTCGATCAATTAAACGGAGGAACAAGGGGGTGGGATTGGAATTTCAAAGTGTACTAAATGAGATCTATTTTAAATTGGAAAATGAATAAAGAAATTGTAATATTTAAGGTTGTTTTCAATTTTGATTTAACATTGAGATGATATAGTTTGGTTTCTTAATTAATTAGATCCTTGAAAAGTCCTTGTAATACTTTGATTTTTTTTTGTTGTTAATAAAGGTTTGCTATACATTTTTGGTTACTTATGAAAGCGAAGCTGTGATCTCTTTTAAGTCATTATTTAATATTAAGATTAGGAAAGGTTTTGAACTTATTTCCTTAGGCGTTTTATTCGATATATATGTACATACATATGTTATTTGTTTTCAAATTAATAATATCCTCACGTTTTGCATTTTTTATTTTCAGCTAAGGAATCACCCAATAATAGGGTATTAGATTATCTCATAAAGTCGTTAAACCCATTTTCATATGACACCCAAGTTAGGATCCCGCTCTCTATAAAGATAAGCTCTAGATATCTCCCGATTGATCGTCTAATTTTCGGACTGTGTGGCCCAGCAAACATTCTGTTTGGCGGAGACGGAACGGAAAATGGGATATGCAAACATGAAGCGACGCTACGCGACGCGAGAACTCTGATGCCCAATGTTTGTGTGTTCCTATGTTCGCTTATATATATGATAGCGCCGCATCTGATTTTTTCCTTCTACATTTCGCATGGGGTGCTGCCTGGGGAGGATGGGCAGTGGGCAGCGGCGGAGGGGGGAACCGCCGATGATTGCAAAAGGGGAGCAGAGCAAAAGCAGCGACAGCGACAGCGGCAGAGCTTTCGCACACTTTGACGAATGCGCGCACGCTTTGCTTATATGGCACGGCACTCTGCTGCCTCTGCTGCTGCTGCTGCTCCCCCCTAGTCGTTTGTGTGCGTATTTATATGCGGCCCGTGTTTGTCTGTATGTACGGACGGGTGCAGCGAACTAATTCAAGGCTGCATACCACACACGCTACGGCAAAGCAAAAATAAAGCTATCAATGTGTTTGTCGCGCTCTCCCACTCTCTCGCTTGGCCCCAGTCTCTGCTGCCTAGCGCTTTGCTCTCTCTCTATTTCGAATTGCTCTCACGGGTGCATTGGTGTTTGTGTACAAGACAAGTTCAGCGCTAAACATTCAAAGCCATTGCGGTTGGGGGGGAAGGTGGAGACGTGGCGGTGGGTTGAGGGAGATGGGGGGTGGGGGGATCGCGACTGAGAATTTTGTAAGGTTGTATCATCATCATCCTCGTTATTGTTGTTACTTTTGTTGTTGTCGCTGTTGCTTCTTCTGCTTTTTATGCCGCCTTTTGTTTTCATTTTAACGAGATGCGACTGACGGCGCACGCTCTAATGCAATCACAGTCGGAGTCAGTAGAATAGTTACGGTCAAAGGCAGGGGTAGAAGTACAATTGAAGAGGAAATGGAACTGGAAGTGCAAGTTGAAGCCTAGCTTTTTTCAATTGTTTTACGATTTATTTTTCGCAAAATGGCATTATAATAATGCCGTCGCAATATTTAGAAGAAGTGTAGCATAGTTTTGGGCACAATTAAAATTGTTTTACTTTAAAATAAAAACATTTAGTATTTATTTTTAAACTATTATGTATGTATTTCCATTATTTTTACCCATAATTCCATTTAATTAGTTTAAGATCTAGGACATTTTTCTAGACTCAAAGCTGAATTTAATTAAATTGAAAATAGCCTTTGGTACTATCAATTCAGTTGGAAATGTTCAAAGAGAGATATTTACATACAAACTTGCACCTCAACCCATACATATGTATGAACCTCTCGGAACCCCTCTTTATCCTATTTCATTATTGTTTCTCTCCTTTTTTCTCTTTCTGCTCATTGCTTTTCCTATGAGGTTGTTGCATTTGTTTTCGCCGCTGATGAGGTGAAGGTGAAAATTTGTGCAAAAACAGCTTGGGGGCCCCCTTTCTATTGCTCCCAGCTCAAAAAAAAATACAAAAAAATAAAATAAAAATACACACAAACAATAGGGATTATGCCAAACTGGTTACATGCTGCTGTTATTGGTGCAGTAGTTGCTGTTGTCGCGGGTTAATGGGTTACAGTGCAATTAGGACAGCCAAAGGGGAGCGATATAGGAGATATAGATATACCTATATGTATTTATATGTATTTCCATAGTACAGTGCAGTTGTGTGTGTGCCCTGGCATATTGAATCTGATTAATATGTAATGGGAGCGATGATGTGTGCAAAGCAGCAGCAGCAGCAAGGAAGTTCACTGACTAAGGACTACCACGAAGCTGGTTTTCCTAGCGATAATGAGGGGAAATATAATTAAGTTAAAGGAAATTTCGTTTTAAAATTGTTTGGAAAATGGAAAACAGAACGATACATTTAACCCTTAGAAATATAGTGGTTCTTAGTCCCTTTTCGAGTGTGGAATAATCTCGAAATACATCTCTATTACCCATATGCTTGGCCAAAAAAAACTAATTAAGCGTTTTCATCTGTGAGCAAAGTGCCACTGGACCAACTGGACCATTAATCAATCTGCAAGTTGACAAAATGGCGCACAAAATGACTTCATTGGCAGCACAAAAGAGCCCGGAGTGGAAAACCCATAATGTTTTTTTGCTGCCTTGCTTATATAACGAGGCTAAGGCGAGGCTCCTGCCAAAAATTGAGAACGGCCAGCAACAACTAAACGATATCCGTTAAAACTTGAACTCGGCGGTCAACCTGCAATGCGTACGAACAAATTTAGATAAAACGCAAAACAAATGCATAAAAAATACAAAATGTAAAAAAAAAGAACAAAATGTAAATAAAACAAAAAAGAAAAAAGGAAGCAAACTGTGGAAACCCGAACTTTTTGTGTACCCTTTTTTTGATACTAAAATTTTTAAATATTTTAAATAAATAAAGTCAGATAAACCGTGGACTTTATTAAGATTACAAATCAATTAAAATTGCGTCACAAAAGTATGCTACAAATGTTGTAACTTAAATTTTGTTTTGTAACAAAGATTAATTTGTTACTTTTTCTAAATTAATTGACAATTATTTATTTATTTTTTATTTTTCCGGTTACTATAATCAGCAACCTAAAAACCTTTAATAAATGTATTTTAAAACCATCTTTTATAAAGAGTAGCATAAAAAACTCTAAAAATTTCCTTTAAAATCCTTTTCAAATCTCAAAAAAATTAAACTCCTTACTCAGGTGACAATACCCTCTCTTTGAGAGGGTGCAATGGGAAAAGACAACAGCAACAGTAACAACAAATGCCAAAGCAATCAACAAAATTGCAAAGTGCATTTTGCAGTGGCAACGTTTGGCACTCAGGCGGTTGCATTTTATTTTGTATTTGTTTTTTTTTTTTTCTCTCTCTCTTTTGGGGGGTATTAGAGAGGGGTTTGCCCCCCAGGGGGTGGGTGCGGATGGGGAGGCTCGGGGGTTGAGTAGCAGTGGCAGTGGTGACAGTGACGTGCTCGGCCCGGTTCGGTTCGGTTCAGTTCGTTTGCTGGCTGGCAATGGACAAATGAACGCCCCTGACATCGTTAGTTGTTGTTGCTGTTGCTCGTGTAGTAGTTGCTGTTATTGCAATTGTTGTGGTTGTTGGTTGTAATTGTTGTTCCGACGCTTTTGCACGCAGAAAATCCTGATTTGGTTATAACAACGCACAACACACAGCGGCGCACTAGCGATTTTGATTTGAAATTCAAATTGGCAATCCAAATCTAAAGCCAAGAAATGCGTGAACACACATACACATAGCCCTGAGCAATGGCTAAAATGATACATTCGTATGTTAGAATAGAAAATGTCAGTCGGAGTAATCAAATAAATAATCTGGCTAAGTGCTGCTGTGCCAGGGATGGCAACCAAAAGCAGCTGCTAAAAAATCCGAAAAAAAAAACTGAAAGTGAAAACAAAGCCAAGATGTAATTTTTCCTTGGAATTGGAATTGCAGAAGAAAGTGAAATTTTCCTGGGATGGGAAAGATTTCATTCGAAAAAAATGGGTTTTGAATGAAAACAATTTTTAAAGCAAGTATTTAATTTTTAACGCAGGAAAAAGTTTATTTCTAATTTGGTAGTGAATTATAGGGTTTTAAAAGACATTTCTTACTTTTTGTAAAAAAAAAAAACAATATGCAAATTTAAGTATAATTAAGTATAGTATATTTTAATATGTCTTATTATTTTAAAAAATGTACAGAAATTTTATGAAATTAAATTTAAAAAGCGGTCCAAAGCAATAAAATATTTATAGCATAGAATTAGTTTTCTTCAAAAAAGTAAAATATCAGCATACTTTTGGATACCTTTGAAAATGTTTTCATATCTTCAGCAACAACAATAACATTTTATTATACACAAATGGAATATTTAACAAAAAACCAATTTCAAATAAATAAAATAAAACCAATTTCAGGAAATTGCTATTCACCAACCCAGAATCCTTACACGCTGTTTCCAATACCACAAACATCTCAAATACTAATTTCACCCATTTATTATCAATTAAACCAACAATTACATGCTAATGATAGTTAACAATCGAGACCGAAATAGACATGCAAACTGCTAAATACCAACTGAAAATAATCACAAATCAAATGGAAGTCTGGGCAATCAATATGTCAGATATTTTCTCACAACGCCCAGCCCTCAAAATTCGATATAGCCAGCTTTTTGAAGTGAGCGGACGGACTAACGCAGAAACTAACGCACTTTTCAAAAATGAACAAAAAAAAAAACAAAACTAAAACTGAACTGCGGCTTGGTCGTGTGTGGAACCCCTTGACATTAATAGCGAGTCGTCGCTAGAAGTCTGCTGCAGGGGCTGCTGGGGGAGCTAAGTTGCTCTGGGGATGGTGGAACCGCCACAAAAGAACCTTGGACCGGCGCTGAACTCGCTGCAAAGTGAACAATCTTAGCCGTCTCGACGCGTCGGTAGCGTTGACGACCGCTCGCAATGTCAACGGCTCGAGCAGCATTGGGGTTTTTTTTTCTCTCAATTTTTTTTTCAATGACTGCCAGCTTCCAGCAGTCCCCGAGTCCGAGTTCGAGCTAGAATCCGAATCCGAAAGCGAGTCCGGGTCGGCGGTGGTGTATCCTTGAAAGCGAGAGTTCAATGCTTGGGCCGTGCGGCGTTTGAACCCAGCCGAAAAAAAAGAAAAACCAGAGAAAAAAAGAGAGGCGGCGGCAGGACTTTCTTCGCCTCTGCCTACTTTTATCGATGTTTGGAAACTACACTGTGGGAAAATCTGGGGAATTTGCTAAGGAATTTCTGCGGAAAAGGATTTAGATTTAAAAATTATGGATATAAAAAGAAATAAGAGAAAATCTGGGAAATTGTTCAAGAAATTGTTGGGGAGAAACATTTCTTAATTCAATTTTTTGAGTTTTTAAGGGGTTTATTTTTAAGATTAAGGAAATTCTTGACCTACAAACAATAATAAGAAGGATAAGACAACGATAAATGGCGCCCCACGGAGCCCAAAATATTTCATTGCCTACTTTTGAGCATAATATTAATTTATTTAAAATTTTAAAACATCCTTAAATATTCATAAATAAATATATATAGAAAAAATGATACTAAACTATAATTTTGTAACCCAATTTTTTGTGGTGTCCCTTAACTGTGGGTGGGCCTAGGACACCGGACCCAAAACTGATTGCGCCTCGTTTGCGGCATGAACTTCAACGAATTTATTCAAGTTCAAGGTTGCCGGAAAGCCCGAGCCTCGAACCTACTCGAACCCCGTAAACGCAGAACCCAAACCCAAACAGTCGGCTCTTTGTCTGCGGCACGCACACACACCCCTTACACCCACTCAGACTCAGGCTTTAGCACACGCACACTCACGCCAAAATGGTCGACTAACGGGTGGAGTGTGGGCAGCCATTTTGTCTGTGTGCGTGGCCCCGAAAACACCAATACACAGGCCCGTTTAGGCAGACATTTCCTACACACGCACAACAGTCACCGCCACTCACCCACACACCTAGGCAGACGAAGCGAGGCAAATATCCTTTTGACCTTGAGCGCACAATTTCCACACGCAAAATTTATTGACCCGACTGTCTGACTTGGCTTCGCCTCATTCGGAAACTTTGTGGAAAACAAAAAACGAGCAGCGCAAAATAACAACAATAAAAAGAGAGTAAAATATGGAAGAAAGGAAGTTTTATGTTTGTAAGACGAAGATTAGATGTCCTTACTACAGGGGAAAATATTTTTAAAAATTGTTTAAAATTGTTTATTTTGTGTACAATATAATTTTTTGGCTTTCTTTTAATTATTTTATTTTATTTCTTGAGAAAATTAAAAATTTCCTATTTAAAATTAGGAATAATACATAAAATTAATTATATATTTATTTTAAAAATTTTAAGTTTAATTTTTGGGATTGTTGGGATCTTCGCCCAATATTTCTTTGACTTTAACCTAAATAATTTAATATTAAATACGAAATAAGGAGTACTATTTTGATGCCTTGTAAAAATAGTAAAAAAATTAAAAAAGTTAAATATTCGTTTAAGAAACTTAAAATGAAATATAATTCAAATATTTCCATTAAAAAAATATGTCAAATGTCCTTAAATACGGTTTATAGTATTTCCATTTTTAAAGTTATTCCAAGAAAACAACCCACCCACTATACCCTTTCAAAGAGTATCAAAAAAAAAGGAGAAAGAAGAAGGCAAAAGGCATACCAAAAATGGCCGTCCTGTGCGGTTCCTTCCTCCCCTCGCCCTCCGTCTTCTCTCGGGGTTCTGTCTGGGTTTTATTTTCTGTTTCCCTTCTTTTTCGGTTGAGAAAAGGAAGTAGGTGCCCGCCGGAAAAGGGTGAGGGCTTGAAGACGGCGGCCATGGCCGTCTAGGGGGGTGGCTGCGGTAAAGCAGACGCTTCCCAGAAAAGCGAGGAGGCACCCCCGTCTCCAGTGGCTGCCGTCTGTGCCTTTCGTGTCAATAGACGTTTATTTGTCTGCCCCCCCTGGAAAAACCCTACCCCCTGCGGGTGGAAAATCCCTACCTACTCAGCGGGTGGTGGCAGACCCTACCAAAAATGTTGGTTTCCTTTTCATTTCTTTTTTGTTTCGTTTTTTTTTTTAGGCACAGGACGAGACAACAACCCGACGAGGACGACGGGCTTGGAGCGACGACATTTATATTTCTGTCGCCGTCGCAGTCGCAGTCGCTAGGTGGTTGACTGTCGCGAGGGGGCGGCATTGGGTTTGTTTTAGGGAGGACATCCTGTCGGGATTTAATAAACAAGTTACTGGCCTTTTTATTTATTTCTGGCTGTTGTATGTTTGGCTGACAGTTTCAGTTTTCATGGCAGACACACGCTCTGCGGGGAAAAGGTTCTTGCCAGAAATTAAACTTGGAGACCAGCTGGGAAATTCAATTAGTTAAAATAAATATTTTTGAAAAAGGAATTTCCACGGGGATTAAGTAAGGAGATATTGAAAGGAAGAGGAAATCTTGCTAGAGAAGTCTCATTTTCCTTTGATAATCTCATGGTAAATGAGAAGAAATATGTAAATTTCTTAAATAAATTATAAATAATTTTTTTTTGTATTTATTATAATATTTTTTGAAAATATTAAATATAAATTAAAGGCTAATTAAACGATTTTTTTCATTTAATTTGCTTTTAAATATTTTAAACTGTGTGGCTAGTGTCCAATCGCCCCAAAACTGTTCCACTGAAGTTAAAACTATAGGCTTTTGAGTTGTTGCACTGCTTTTCCTATAGCTCCCAAACTGTAAACTGCTTGATAAGCAGTCCATTGGACAAAGCAGGTCACAAGCCGAAACACAACGATAAAGCAGTGCTCAAGCAGTGCAAAATATGTCTGGCAGCCCTGCCTAAAGGCGCCAAATTTGAAATCGTCAGAAAGAGAAGTAAATATTAAATTTAAAAACATTCAGACTTAAAATTATAATTCAAAAATTTCTAATATATTCGAGGCTCAAATTTTATATGTAAAATATACCTCGAAACAGTTAAAACCTTTCAAAATAATCTTCAAATATTTTAAATAAATAAACAAAAAAATCTCCGACTCACCGCTCAGCTTTTCCATTCGTTTCTCGATGTTTAGACACTTGGACATTAACTTCTCGACGAGCAGCGGATTGGCTGCGGCACTTGTGCCAAAGCGCGGCTCCTCCGCCAGCGGCTGTCCCCCCATAAGGGCATACTCCAGCTTGGTGGCACCACAGTCGCCGGCTACTCCGCCGCCGGAACCAACTCCACCTCCTCCGGCGCCACCACCTCCTCCAGTTCCTGCTCCCCCTGAGCATTCATTATTATTGTTATTAATCAGATCGCCGCACAAAGCAGCCGCTGCGGCAGCCAAGGCTGCCGATGCCGCCGAATTGGAACCATCGAAGGCACCGCTGGCATCCACCAGACTGGCGGCCACCGAATCAACCAAATTCTGGGCACTCAGCTGGGCATTCTCTTTGGCTAGCAGATCATCAGCGGCGGCGGCGGCCACCGCGCTGCCAAAGTCATCCGATCCGATCACATTGTTGTTGTTCTCCTCCTGGGAAGCATATGGCGTCAGGCGGGAGGATTTGGGAGCGAGTAGTTACAGCGGAGATCGGAGAGGGAAGAGAGAGAGAGAGAGGAAAAGAAACGAAATAATGATGAAAAATCCGCTTGAAAGTTATAACCCTTTGGCCGGCAGTGCTGTCTTTAGTTTCTTTTCTATTTTTCTAATTTTTAGAAATTAAATTTATGATTTAAGAGTATTTAATTTAAGAGAAGAAAGCTAAGAAAACTAGTGAAAATTAATTTTATACAGCACTGCCATAGGCCCGAAAATCTATAGATATGTCTTTAGCTTAAACCTAAAAATGTAATGATTATAAACAATATGATTAATTATAAAACTTCTCTGTTCTGTTCTTGGCGGATGTACATTTTCGACTTTCACCTCGACGGTGGCCAAATCGGACAGCAGGCTCTCGATCTCAAAGTTGCCCTCGAAGCTGCGGAAGAGCTCATCGGAGGAGTCGCTGCCGCAGAGTGGCTCCACCACCACATTGACGCTGCGGGCAGCCGCTCCGCTCAGTTCGTTGCATGGCTGCACTGAGCCACCATTTTGTCCCACGCCCAGGGACACGCCCAAGGATACGCCTCCTCCTACGCCTATGCCAACTCCTCCTCCACCGATGGTTTGCTGCGAATTGCCGTTGGGGTTGCCAGCCGATTGGATTGTGGGATTTATGTTTTCCGTTCCAGTCACCGTTGAATCATCCTGTGAGGGGTTTAATTAAATAAATAAATAAATAATTGGGGTGCATAAATATATTATTATAAATAAGTATAGTATATTTAGAGAAAGAAGGTAATAATAAGTGAAAGCAATATCTAATATACAAGCTTAGCGGGGATTAAATAAATTTATTAATTGAATTTAATATTCAAATATTTGTATATTTATAATTCATGTTTTTGTATATATTTTTTATTTGAATTTAAAGAAAAAAGATCAAGAAATTGTGCTTATACATGAATATTTATTGTTTAGAAAAATTATAAGATAATATTATGAAAATCAATAAAAATCTCTTAGAAAAATGTCAATAATTTCTTAAAAAAAAAAATGCACAAAGTAACCCATAAGAAAAAATAAAAGTGCAATATTTCATTACTAAAACAGTTACTTAAAAAATTACATTGCTTACTTTTAACGAAATTTTTAAAGGTCTTAGAATATTACAATTTAAAAACTCACTGAAAAGGTGCTGAAAAGTATGCTATTAAATCTTACATTGTTAAAAACAAAACAAACTGTCTTTGAATTTAATATCCTAAATATTTTAAAATGGGTTATGAGACACTATTCTTATATTGTTAAAATCCCTTGTGATTTTCTCGACTTCCTCGGTTAATTTAGAAGGAATTTGAGACTACAAACATACCATTGCATACTTTTAGACACCATTTTTAAGTGATATTAAAGCCAAAGCTATGTATTTTACACTTTCCTTAGTTATTATATGACTCCTATCATTACTATTTTAATTATTATTCTTATTATTAGTACTATTCTATTATTTCTTTCTAATTATATACTCACAGCTATGCATGTGGCCAAGTCTAAACCACCCACGAGTCGACCATCGTTATCCGGACACCAGAGCAGCGCATCGTCGATAAAGGGCATCGCTGAGAGGGCAAAGCCTGCACTGCAAATGCTGTTCGCTGCCAGCGTGCAGCCGTTTCCCGAAAACCCCTGCCAGTCGCGAAAATTCTGATCAATCTTGATGCCACCCAGGTCCAGGGTTCTCCTCTCGTCTCAAATCAGGAAAGTTTATATTTCAAATTCTCCCTCCTTGGCTTCCTTTTTCTTTCTTTTGATGTATACCTATCACACTCTGGTTCGATCTTTTCATAAGATTTTTTGCGTTTTGGAAATTTTCTTTTTGTAGGCACTTTATATGAGACGGTTTTGGTTTTTTTGGTTTTCCATAAAAAATTTGTATAAAGTTCGAAAAAAGTTCGAAGTCCGTTCCTTTGTCGATGTGTGTAAAACTTGTTTTTAATATTTTGTATTTTGTTTTTAAAGCACTTAAAAGTGTTTAGATTTAAAAATCCTTGTCTTGTATATATTTATATGTGTAAGTTTAATTTTAATATTATTTTGGCTTTGTTTTGGAGTCTGAAAAGAGAGGAGAAAAATAAGATTAGATTAAAATGAAAATTAAGAGAATTACATTGATGATTGATTATGTGAAAAATACAAAAAATTAGCTGTTATTAATGGAATATTATTATTGTTTTGAAAACATATATTTTAAGCTTAAGAATGAATTTTAATTTGTAAAAAGTTCCTTTTTATTAGACTTTTAAATCGCTTATTGCTATAAAATTGCTTAAAATAACCTAAAATTTAATTTTAAATATTTACCCAAAAATATTTGAATATTTATATGCATCTTCAACTTA
The DNA here is from genome assembly GCA_008042715.1 of Drosophila bocki. NCBI lineage: Eukaryota > Metazoa > Arthropoda > Insecta > Diptera > Drosophilidae > Drosophila > Drosophila bocki. The sequence goes on from VNJY01000462.1 coordinate 148,042, forward strand.
GGTTAAACCTATTTTAGGGTAATTTTAATATATAATTTTAACTTCCAATTAAATATAAATTATAAAAAAAAATATTTAAACATTAATATATAAAATTCAAACCATTTTTTATAATTTTTAGTACTTTCTAATAGAATTCGCAATTAATTAAGATTAGTTTTTTTTAAGCTTAACATAATTTCCTATTTTTTTTTTTTTTTTTTTTAATTATTTTATTAATAATTAATCCTTTTTCTCTTTCTATTTATTTAGGAAATTAACCATTATTTTCCATTTAAAAATATCTTCTCATACCTAAATTTGTACTAAAATTTTTTACATCAATTAAATCCATAAAAACTCCCTCTTCCCGATCATTGTTTCTATATCTAAAAATCCCAACCATTCCATTTTATTGCCTTTTTGCCAAGTTTTTCTTTGGGGAAATTCCAGACCATCTGAATTTGCATCTGCGCCTCCCCAACAATGCAGCATCATTGGGCGTCCATTAAATTATTTGCATTTCTACAGACACCAATATATAAACAACAAAAAAAAAAATATATATATATATAGAGAGAGAGAGAGAAGAGGATGCAAAATATAGAAAGTCGTCTTGTTGCATTGTTTCAATTTTTGCCTTGCGGCTTCCGGTTATAACTAATTTTCCTTTGATTCAAAGTTTTTCTTTTCTCTCTCTCTCTCTCGCCTCGTCTCATCTCGTGTTTGTGTTTAAAGTTCAATAACATTAGAAATTGCGAATTACAACATAAAGGCAAAAGAGCGGAAAGAAAACTGGAGAGAGAAAGAAAGACGACGAAATTTTTGTCTAAAAAAAATTACAAAAAAAGCAAATGAAACAAAAACAAAAAATAAAAAAACAAAAATAGAAGCAAAGCTGGAAAAATGCTTTTTACATAACATGTTACTGAACTGCAGCAGCAGCAGCGGCAACAAGTTTTGCACTCGCCAAATTCATTACAAGTGAAAGTCCAAAAACAACAGCAACATTAATGCAACTGCAACTGCAACACCAACAACAACAATAAATGTAAGCTAAGCTACAACAAAAACAACAGCGCAAAAAGTTCGTTAACATTGAACTACGAAGCAAACGAGGCGGAATACGAAGAGAAAAATATGCGCATAGAAAAAATAGAAAAAATATATAGACAAAAGTTGCAAACGGCAAACAGCAAACTTGAAAGCAGTTTTAAAGTGCAAGCATTAGTTGAAAAAAAAAATTAAATAAATAAAGTATACGGGGAAAGAGCAGCAAATAATATCAGGTTTAATAGCTACACAAAATGCACCTAAATAATTGTTACTACATAATATTTGAGGGAATAGAAATTAAGAAAAAAAATGTAAATTAAACGTTTTATATTTATAAAATAATAATAATTAATAGTAGTCAAAAACAATTTCAAATGGAAAACCCACTTTAAAATATTTAATAATTTATAATAATAAATAATTCATAAAATAATAAACACTTAATAAAATAATTAATATAAGAAAATAAATAAAAAAACTACAGAAAATCACATAATTAAATAGGAGTAATGAGAACCTGAGTAATCACCAGGAACTTTATTAATAAGCCCCTAACAAAATTTCAAAAGAGGTAGCTAGAGCTATAAATTCTAAGGGTATATATTTAAATTTATATTATTTATAAAATATTAAAAGAACCCAAAGAAACACAAACCCTAAATTCAACATTCAGACATTATAAAGACATAAATAAAAGCAGCTAAATTCCTGATAAATGTAGTAACAGCTGCCATAAATAAATAATATCTAGAGATAAAAGCAATAGGAAATATAAGCATTAGAAAATGAGGGCAAACAAAGAAAACATATATTTATTTATTAATTTATTTATATGGAAAGGAATAGCAATATTGTTTTCAAAGAACACGAGCTAAAAACCCGCAAAAAAAACACAGAAACAATTTCAGTTAAAAAAAAAAAACTATTATACAAAATATAGAAATCTTTCCAACATAAAACAAAAAAAATATATACAAAAATTAGTATAACTTTAAAAATAAAGTAGTACAATTCAAAAAAAAATATATAAAAATCTAATCTAATGAATAAATTGTGAATAAAGCTTATATAAGCCTCTATAAAAACAACAAAAGCTGTAAGTAATAATATCAATAGAAATGATACCAACATGGTAGCAAGAAAGCAACAACATTAGTGGCTTAGAAGGGCAGAAAGAAAGGAACTAAGATTATCCACACAAAAAAGCGCCAAAACCAAGAGCAACACCAGTTGCTAGAGAAGCAACATTAGCAATAGAAGCAACAACAAACAAAGCAAAGAAAACACCAACACCAACAAACAGCATCTAATGCCGACGAGTACAATGAACAACAATTGCAAGTTGCAACTGCAATAGAAATTACAACAACAACAGCAACACCAACAACAACATTAACAACTCAACACCAACAACAACAAGTTCAACAACAACACCAACAACTACCACATGCAACTTTAAGATTACAACATTGCGCCGCCTGGCACCCGCGTAGTCATCATTTCTCTTTTTTTCAGCTTCTCTTTTCTTCTCTCTCTACATTTTCCTATTGCTGTCTTTGGTTTTGAACGCTTCGGGTTTTCCACAGCTTGCTGTTATGATGCGCCTGCGCGGCGGAAAACTCGTTTTTCATTATTCAATACAAGCAGCAGCGGCAGCAGCAGCAACAGCACAAGCGCAGCTATTTCACTTTCCAGCCAAACGGCAAGTTCAAGCGAAAAAAAAACAGCCAAGGAAAACTTGAAATGGAAAAAGCGAAAAGAAAAGCAAAAATCTAGAAAGAGAGAGAGAGAGAAGCAAGAAAGGAAAAGCCAATGGAAAACCACCTCCAGCTTCAGCTGGCGCCAAGTTAGCCATTTGGCCGTTTACTGTTTGCCGTTCCCCCATTTCGCCCCGCGGCCTGAATTATAATTAGACATTTTGGCCCGAGCCGCTCAACATTTATGCAAAATATTGGTTTGTCTTGTATCCCCCTGTATTACCCCTTTTTTCTATTTTTTTTTTTTTTCCTATTCACTCCCCTTTTTACTCCTCTTTTAACTCCCTCCTTTTGCCTTGGTTTTGGTGAACAACGAATAATCACAGAGCTGCAACAGTGCGTATACGCAATCTCTGATTAGCGGTAGAGCATAGATTGCTCAGAACTTGAGAATATGTGTACTTAGTAACTGTACAGAACGAAGTTAAATTAGTTAAATAAAATATTATAAATTTATAAGGATTATTGAATTTTTTTTAGACCAAACTAAGGGCTGTATTTCGAAAATATAGAAAATTATTTGAGCCTTACAAGAAACCTTATAAGAGATCTTTTTGGATAGTATGCTTGGTTCCAAGCTAAACTTTTAGGTAAATAAATTAATTAAGAAATAAAAACTAATAAGAAATAAATAAGAACTAAAACTAGACTCTTTAAGGTTTCTTATTTTGTAATTTTACAGAAAGAAATACTATTTTTCTACGGATTTCTAACCTTTTATTTTTAAGATGAGGTTAAAAGGTTTCTTGATATTTATAGAACTTTTAAAAACTCTAATTCATGAAATCATTTACTAGTTTAAAAAATTCTAAAATTTCTTTAATATTTATTATTTTTTCCAGTGCTATAGTAGCTCACAGCTCCCATCACTTCCTGGTTTCCCCTGCGAGAGTGGCTAGCAATGAGAATTCTCGATTTGGGTGCGGTCCATAGACCGCTGATCAACGATCGCCTATCGTCGAGTGGCCACGCAATGAGCGGTATTCCCGGTATTGGGTTCTCGAGAGGTGCACCACATCGAGAGCAGGGGTTCATAACGGTAATAGAAAAGCTTTCTAGTTTTCCTTGGAAATGCCTGATCTTACTAGGGTGATTAATAAAATCTTTTTATCTTTTAATTTCAAAAGATTTACTTTTAAAAATTGATTAAGTTATCTGGGATCTTCAATTTATAACAAGATTATATATTTATCTATTATTCTATTATTATGTTTTTATTTATTGTATGATTTTATTCTTAATGTTTTTTGATATATTTAAAAAAAAAATCAAAAATAAAAATAAAATACGATTCTTCAAAAAAAAATGTTCTTTAAAAATCCTTAAAAATACCTAAATGTTATTTGTAAACTTAAATTAGTTTTAAAACTAATTTAAAACAATTTAAATTTATATATAATTATATATTTATATTAAAAATTATCTAGGAAGAATATAAAAAATACATTCCTTGTAAAAAATATATTTTTTTTAAATGAATAATAAATAAACAAAGTTTATAAATTTTATTAAAATCTTAAACTAATTTAAATCCATGTTCAATTATATACATTTTCCTCGCTTAAAATTTCAATTAAGTTGCCTAGCTATTTTCACAACAGGTTACCCTAATCTACATATATAATCATGAAATGACATTTGGCCATAACCCATTATTAGGGTTTATCGTGCCACAAATTGCACCTATGAAAATGATTTTCCCTTGATAGATTTCAGTTCTAGAGATTAGAGCGAGAGATGACCTCAAATTTTGGGCGGTTCCTTACTCACCTTTCGCTTTTTTATTTTTTGTTGTTTTGTTTGTTGTCGTTGCTGAATGTTGATTACTTTCCTCCTCGTTTTGTAAATGGTGTTTCGTTGGTGTAAATATATAAATTTTGATTGTTTGTTACTTGTATATATTGAACTACAATTTAATATTATTGTTTTATAATATTATTATTATCCGTAAGGCAGTGTAAAGTTGTCAAAAAGTTGTTTACTTTTTTGGATTGATTCACTTGTTGCACATTTACAATTGTATTTGCTTTGCCGCGCACTCGGGCGCATTTTTTAACGCGGTTTTTAATATTTTTAACTTTTTTTTTGTGGCAGCAACACTTGTCACAGGTTGTGGTGGTAAGTGGAATTTATGGGGGAAACAGTCTCGGAGCAGAGTTTTATCTTACAGCGAATGCGATAGATGTATAAAGTTTTATTGCCATTAGCATCGATATCGATGGCATTGACCAAATTTGCATCAGTTCCCAGTTTGCTGCTTTTGGCACGCATTTATGGTGTTTGAAGTTGCGCTGGGGCATTTGGGGGTCTGGGCGGGGATCGGAGGACGCCTAGGCGGCTGTGAAAATGGCCCCCCGAAGTCACCGATTTTTCACCGATTGCGTTTTTTTTGCCACCTTATGTCGGCTTGCTGTGCGGCCTCTGCAAGTAGAATCGAAAAAAGAAATCCACAATCAATAAATATGAAATAAACCAAAGTTCGCTGCATAAGTTTGAATTGTTTAAAAAATTATATATAACAACAACAACAACAATAAAAGGAGACAACGCGAGACATTGACAAACCGGTTGACGAGTCTCCGAGCCGCAGTGCCAGAGGCCAAAGACAACGCCGAAGATCAGGGTGTTCCCATTAACATTATTTGGCGGGGAGATTGTTTTAAAATTAAAATTAAAAAATTACCAAGTATTATTTAGGATTCTACTAATTTGATTATATTTATTCAATAAATTAAATTGAATTGTATACAATTTTACTGAGGTAAAAAGAGATCATTGCAAAAAAGATTTATTCGCAAATTAAAGATGAATATTTAACATAATTAAATAAATTTTATTATAATTACTATAAATTTAATATTAAAATTTTGCTCTTAAAAATAATATTATCTACACGGAATTAGGACTAAAAATGCACTTTATCTAGAGTGTTCTAGAAATCATCCTGATTTTTAAAACCTTTTAAAATGTTCCTTAAAATATGCAATGCATTCTTTTCATCTTGTATTTGTTTGAAATTAAATATATAATTATTTGAAAATATAAATCACCTATATTAAATTTTTTATATATTTTTAATAATTTCCAGAACACCCTCTGCCTCCTTAAGCCATCTATTTTCTGCATAAAATCCCATTAAAATCTTAAAGAGATCAATTCTACAATATTGATAAAAGAGACGCACACTTTAAAGCTTTCAGTGCCTGCAAAATCATGGAAGAGCTTTTCCTATATAAAAACTATATAGACTGTATAATAGAGCTATGCAAAATGCGTTAGCTGCAGAGAACAAGAGAGGAAGAGAGATAGAGAGAGAAAGACAGGTGGAAGGCAAAGAGAGAGACACGAAGTGCGCCGGCTTCTTTGACTTTTGTCTATTAACTGCGTAAATATATATGTATGTATATGTGTGTGTTCTTGTTATTATTCGCTGAGCTTTTGCAGTGTTTTTATTATTTTTATTGTTCGCTGTGTGTGTGTGTGTGCATGGTGACCTTCTCACACTGTCATGGCTACGTATAATAAAATAGTAGAAAAACAAAAGCTTTTGGCTTTATAATTTGTATGCAGCTCCCAATGCGTGTCGATGTAGTGTTTATATATATGTGTGTGTGTGTCTGAAGAACATAAGCGAGTCGTGTTTAAAAACACAATAATAACAACAACAACAGTAGGAGATACTATAAAAACTACAATAGCTAGAAAAAAAAAAGACTATAAACAACAACCACAGGCAATTTCATTGAACAAAATATTATTAACGTTCCGCTCAAGATCGTCGCTTTTTTTCGCCATTTGAAAAGTTAAGCTAAGTTTGTGTTTTGTTGTTTTTTTTTTTTGCTGGCTGACTTGAAATACTTCCGATTCATCGGTAAAAAAGCTCTTTTTTATGTTTGGTGACAAGCTGCGAACAGGGGAACAAATCATTAATTTAGCTAAGCGCGTGCTTAAAATGGTTTATTTCTGGATAGTTTTAAAAAAAGGGAAGTGTTGGGATAATTACTTATAGCTTGCATATTTTATTAATTAATTTTATTTATATTTTCTAGAAATAATAAAGTTAATAATAGGACAAAATTAAGGTTAATAAAAAGAAAGTAAAGCCTTTTTTATAATATAAAACCTATAAATATTTATCTCAGTGTTATTTAAAGATATCTCAGGTTCTACTAAACTTAGTATTAATATATTAAATTTATATTTAGACTCAAACAAATATTAATTTTAAGATATCTACATATCATTTTAATTATAAATTCTTATTATAATACCCCCCCCCCCCCCAAATAATTATAATACCTATAAATAAACCTTAATTTTCTGGGTTTTCCACCTTGTATTAAATACTAAATACTTATTTTCCTTGATCAATAGCTTTTAGCCTTTTAAATATTAGTCACAATTTAAGCTAAATCAATTCAGCAAAGTGGCTAAATTTTAACCTTGGTCTTGTGCTTTTACTATTTGTGAATAAATTAAGAAAAAGTTGGCAAAAGGCCTGCTTTTAAATAAGATTTAGCTGGGTTATAAAGTATATTATATATATCACATACTATTTTATTATTTTAACTATGTATTTCAAGAAAAATTGTAGTGATTTTATGCTTTTTTATCACTAGTAATAGTTTAGCAAATGGGCAAATTTTAACCTTAGGTTTTTATGCTTTAATTTTTGTAACCACAAAAAGCTATAGTCTTTTTGTTGCTGTATATTTGTTATTGTTGTTGCTTAGCCAAGTGACCTTCTTCCCCGCTGCTTCTGCTTCTTCGTTTTTATTCCGTTTTTTTTATATTTTTGTAGTTGTTGTTGTTGTATATTCCGATTCAAGTTTAAGGTCATCGCTTTGGGGGTCTAGACCCGTCGACTCGCCGTAGATTTGTAAAGTCTGTAGACGGCAGACTGTAGACCGTAGACAGTCGCTAATGCCGCACTAATGGCCATTGCTGTAGGGTATTTGTTGTTGTTTTTTACAGGTAGATGTACAGGTACAGGTAGCGTAGCACCCACCACCACCCCTTGCCACCTCATCACCGAAAGCAGCTCCCCCTTGCCAAGGGCGTAACGAATGTTTTTGTAATCGTGCGTCTACTCCCTGCTCGTTTTTTGTTTAGCTTTTTGTTTTCTTTACTATTTTTACACATAACAAAAAATAATTAATTTGTTTAATTATTTAGTGAAGAAAATACTAAAGATTTAAACATTTATTTTGCTTGTGAACTTTAAGCAAGGTATTTTGTTTTATTTTAATTTGATGATTTCATTCTAAAAAGTGTATTTATTTTGTTTTGTGTGTATTATGCATTATTTCGGCTCAATGTTCGGTGTTTTAAGTCAAAACACTTTACGTGTGTGAAAAGAAAATATTCAATTGGTTAATGCCTCTCATTATGTGTGACTAATTGTTAGTGGAAAAAACATTACATTAAGTAAAAGAGTGAAACAAATTAAACAAGTCGGTCAGGGCAATTTATGAATACATTTAAGGTAATAGAAAAAGTTAGTAAAAGGGGAATACAATTTTAAATAATTTTTTATATGAAAATATTATTAATTTTTAAAGAGAAAACCTTGGAAATGATATATATTTTATCATTAAATAATTTATATTTCACTTTAGTTAAGTCTTATAATATGATTATTTAAACCAGTTATTAAAAAATATATACCATACATTTTAATCATTAATTTTCCTTATAAATTTAACTTTTTTTTTTAAACCTACCAATCACATGAGAGTTAAACCCTTTAGAATCACACCTTTACCCCATATTTATATATATTTTCCATCACATTACACATCCGCCACGTTGGCCCACTAAAACATTTAATTTATAAATGCTTGTTAATTAATCAGGCATTCATTTTCATTTCAAAATGCCCTCAAAAAGCAATTACCAAAATTATTATCATCATTATCGTTATGAACGCCAGATTCATTGGCATATCTCGCATTGGGTCGCACGCGGCGTATGCGTTATACTATGTCTGTTTAACTGCTTTCGATGATGAAGATTTCTTCATTGTGTTACACCAGAACCCACAAAACAAACCAAAAATAAAAAACCTTTAACTTAACCATGGGAAATCCATGACCTTGCCTCTGAATTATACAACCAATTCTCAAATTCTTGGCTCAAAACTTAACCAGCAACCAACAACAAAAAACTGAATTCTAATTAAATTAACAAAAATAAACATAAACAACAGCGAATGTTAAATGGAAAAATTATTCTGCCAACGCCATAAAAAGTGCGATCAAGAAGCACAGCGCAGACACCGAGACACACGGCCATTATGCATAATATTGTATAATGGATAGTGGATAATACATAATGGAGATGGCGACGGCAAAGGAAAAGTTGAGTCAGGCCTCAGAGAGAACGCATCTGAAAGATATACATATGTATATGTAGGTATATCTGATATATATCTGCCCCACTCACTAACTGATCCCATTGTTCTCTCCAATGGCCTCTAAGCAAAACTGTTGGTGTAAGTGTAAGTGCAGTGGAATAATTATAAAAGAAATGTTTGCACTGTGAAAAAAATTGAAGATTTAAGGGATTACTATAAATTCTTAAGTATTTGAAATTATTTTAAACATTTTATATTGATTCTAAGTTAATAATCATAAAACACGTAAAGTGTGCAGGTAAATATTATATTTTCGATTTTATTATAGATTTTAACCTTTAAAAAACCTATAAATTCTTAAAAAATATTTAAATTAAATCAAATGGACGTTGAACAAACATTAAACACATTTAAAATATTAAAAAATATATATATATTTCACTTTTAAGTGTAAAATTATTCTATAGTAGTAAAGACTATATTTATAAATTTAAAAACTAACCAAAAATATATTATAAAATAATTTTTTAAAATATGCATTTAAATTCTCAATAAATAATATCCAAACTTTAACAAAAAACCACTCAATACCTATGAATTAATTAAAAACCCAACAAAATTGAATAGTTTTCTTGAATTTCCTACACCTTTGAGTATTTAAACAAATAAAAATATTAGAAAAACACAAAAGAACAAGAAGCGCAGCAAAGGCGAATAACAACGAAAACAAAAACAAAGAAGAGGCATAACTTTACTACAATTTATCTGTATTTGTGTAGGTCTCCAACGTGCCACCCAGCAAAGTGCATGTGTGTGTGTGTGTGTGAATAAAATACACGCAACCTTCAAAAAAATCTAACAAAGCAAACTTGTTCAATAGTCATATGCGTATCAGGAAGTCAGCGTTTCAAGGATTGACTCATTGAAAAAGTCGAATGCGACGACGGCAACGGGCAACAAAAACAAGTTAGTCTCTGTCGAATACATATGCACTTGCTGACTCTCACTACCACAGTCGCAGCCACAGAGAGGCGCACACGGGGCATTAGAAACTTTGGCAAAAAAGCGCGCCCGGCAAAATGCAATGCAAAAAGCAGCAACAACAACACTTTATTTACAGTAAAGCCCCCCACACACACATATAACAAAGATCAGTTGCAATATATTGCATTGCTCTCTTATTTCACCCAGAGTGAGCTTTTAGTCAAGAGAAGGTTTACTCTTATTTTTAGTATTTACTCTTTGGTTTTAGCTTCTCTTGACTATCTCTTCACTAGCGTTTCTCTCTTCCGGCTGTCAGTCATTACTCGCTCTGATTTCATTCAAATTGTTTAACGCAAAAGTGCAAATACCGCAAAAACGATGCGAGAGTTTTTCTGCTTGTTTATTTTTGTTATTATTTCTGCTGCTGCTGCTGCTGCTGCTCCTGCTGTTGTTGTTGTTGCCACTCCAGCCGCAAAAATTTTACTTTTCATTGTGCGAAATTACTCACAAGAAAATGATAATTACGATTTGTGAGGTAATTTCTTTGCGGCAAAAGACTCAAAGCAAAAACAGGCAAAAGGGCAGGGAACTCGGAAAAAAGTATAAAATAAATAAATACAAATTGGCGGGCAAATATAAATGCATTTCATTGAAATTGGTAAATGTTTAAATTTGCAGAAGTAAACTTTGAAGAAAATTAATTTGTTGAACTGTCTTGTATAAAATATTTTATGTATATTTTTAAAGATAAAAAAAATAACTCATTTTTTATTTGTTAATCTTTTTGACCTATAATTTTTTCGAAACTATTAAAAAATAAAAGTTAAAGCGTTTATTCAAGTAATTTAAATATTGCCCATAATTTGTATTTATTTAGTATACAAGTAAAATGTACAAATTTCAGACTAATGTTCATTTTAGTTAAAAAACATAGTTTTTATAAGTTTTTTTAATATTATTTTTATGCTATGCCTCTTATAAAATACTATATTAAATTTTTAAAATTACTATAATGCATAAGTATTAATGATTAAAATATCTACAATTAAGCAATGATAATCTTTCACAGAAATTTTTTCTTGTTTGAAATATTGAAAGAATATAAGAATTTACACATAATTTTATTACAAGCTACTTACAAATTTTTATAATAACATTTCCAAATTTTCAAGAACTAAAGCCATTCAATTAAAAGTTTTCTTCGCATTATCAAACATATTTCATTAATTCAAAAAATCAAGCAGTGTTTGTGAACTCCAAAAATTTTCCCACTACTTGTGCATTATCCTTCGATTTTTAAGCCCATCCCTGACCTCAGGGAAGCGTTCAACGGCCAAAAAAAAAAAAACCAAACCGAACAAGTATTTCGAGGAGACCTTCACTCTCGGGGCTCACAGCTCGGCAGGTTCAATGCTCAGCTTCAAGGTACTAAACCTGGCCAAAAACTACTACACTTCTGTCAATAACGATTAACTCCTTCAGTGAATAAAAACAAAAACAAAGATACAAAACAAGATATACGAAAATATAAGTATATGAAAAAGCAAAACAAAAACCCCGAAAAAAAAGACTTCAATTGAAATTCGCGACGACGACGACGACGACGAATTTTGTTTGCGATCGCAATGGAAGGTCGTTGCATTAAAGAGTTTAATGACCAAGGAAACTTTTGCCGAAATATGAAACAAAAGCGGCTAAAATCAACAGCAGCGGCGGCCACAACAACAACAACTAGGTGCTGCGTAAACTGCAGGCAGCAAGCAGCGACGCCAGCGTCGGCAGCAGCGCCCACAACTTACTTACACTCCTTTCATGGCAACAACACTTGGGAAAGGTCAACGAACAACATTGCCTCGTCGGTCAAAAGCAGAGTTCACACGAACGGAGAGCGAGCGGGAGAGCGGGACGGAGAAAGAGACTGAGAGGGAGAAATGCACAGAGAGAAATATGCAGGTCAATATAAATTTGTGTGCCTCTTCCTGAATCTGTACAAATTTTAGCTTTAAATTCAATAACAAAAAAAATTATTTTACGTATACTTAATACGTATACTTAATAAAATTTTCATGACACCCTAACTTTTAATGCCACCCTCCTTCTGATCTTGGTAATCCCGCCTTAATCTTAATCTTAATTATTTTCCAGTGTATTTGGAGATGGGTGAGTGAGATGGCCAGCGAATGAGTGAAGGAGAGGCAAAACGAAGACTGCTGAATTTTTGTTTTGCTTTTGCTTTCGCATGGAGCCGAGTGAAAAGAGTGAGTGAGAGCAAGAGATACGATCGGGAGCAGCTTAAGAAAAAAAAAATGCAACCAACTCCCGTTTTGCCACCCAAAAAAAAAAAAAACCATAATGAGTCACCGCAATTAATAATTTATTAATTGTTACTCACATTCGAGCTATTTTCACGCCACAAAAAACGTAACACGGCAGCGACGCCAACGCCTACGCCCGCTGCGGCAGCGACGCAACGTTGCGACGTCACCGTTTGCATTCATTTCATTCACTTTTTCAGCTTTTTTGCAGTTTTTTTTTTCAGCCGCGAGATCAACGCACTTTGTGTTGATCCCACGAAACAATTTGCCGTTTAATGCACCCAAAAAAAATAACAACAAAAAATAAAGCCAAAAATACAAAAAAAATCAAGAGCAGCTGAAAAACAAAAACAAAAGCAAAATTATTTCAAATACAGCAACAAGAAATGCAGCGCAGCGAAAATTATTTCGTTTTATTGAGTAACTTTTATGGGGAATTTCACTTTTGATTTCAAAGAAACCTACAAAAAATATATGGCATAAAAATTGGGAAAATTTTAAGGAGTTTGAGTCATATTTTTGAATAAACAAATTTTGCATTTAATTATTTTATGTAATTACGAATTTATAATTATTTTATTGTATTTTTTTATCTTTGAAATCAAGCAAGTTTAAGTGTGAATAGGTTTAAAACATCTAAAACTAAGGTACTTCTTAGAATGTAACATAGCATATAATTTTTAAGGTATATCTATATTTTATACATTCTCACATTTTAACTATATTTTAAAACATGAAATATGAATGTAATTTATGTAAATTTCTGTTTAACTAATATTCTTTTCTTTTCCAAACATTAAAATGCACCCATCTCTAGCTTTATATAACCCAAAAATCCTTTTCTGCTTCACCACAAAATCCATAATCACAATAAAAACCTATCCAAAACCTTCTGTGTCAGCACCTTCTCATCGATTTTGATCCAATCGATTAGTAAAATTAAAATTCAAAATAAAACTGCATTTCCACTTGCATTTTGCGCTGCCACTGCAAAACGCTGGCGTCGGCAGCAACGTCAGCCGAGCAGCGACTGCAGGCCAAAGCAAGTTTTGTCACAGATAGCATAATAAAAAAGACCCACAAAAAATAAAATAAAAATTTAAATAAAGAAATAAATAAAAATAAAGTGAGATACGAGCACACACAAAAAGCCAACGAAAGTTGCAGGCTAAGACATTGAAAAAATTTCGTTGCCGTTGCCGAAAAAGACCAAAAATAAACAAAACAACAAAGAAATCATACGAAAAAACGCCGAAAAAATGCCTAACATGGAAAAGTGCAATATGTACGCTGGGGCTGCCTGTGGAGAAGATAAACCCAGGCCCCAAACATCTTGAAACCCGAAAACAAAAATCGAAAAGCGGCTGCGAGGAGTAAATGTGTCGGTCAAATTCCTTGGCCCCGAACGTGGAGAAGGAAGATGCCAGCCAGTCAGCCATCCAACCAGCAGATGATGATGATGGTCAGGAGGAGATGGCCAAAAGAAGCCTCTCGGACCAGGCCAAAAGGCATCATCATTGCAGTCGCAGTCGCAATCGCCATTCCCAAGTCCTAAACTCGTTTGAAAGTTGCAACTGCCAAGTGGCGATCCGCGGAGGGGGCGGTACTGTACTCCCGCGGATCGAATGCAATAAGGCCTTCCTTTTCTTCTCCTTTTCTTTTTTTTTTGGGAATTATTATGGATTACCTCAAGGAGAATGAAGGCAGCAGCAGGGAAATTGACTATTGACTGCGAATTGAAAATTTGCGAAAGGGTTTACTTTTTATTGGCCAAAAGAAAAGCCAAAGTTCAGGGAAAAACTATTAGCAAATTGATGGTGAGAGATAAAAGGAGTTTGGTAAATGAAAGTTTGGGTTTTTAATTATGCTTAAAGAGCAGGAGATTACAGATATTGATATTCCCAATAGAGCTAAATATTCATTATTTGGGACTATAAAAACTGAGAGATTTTAATTAATATTTTCTGTATACTTCAGAAAGTGTGGAATATGTGTATATTTGCATTATTTTTTTAAATGAATTTAAGTTCTTCTAAGTGATTCTTCTAACATATCAAGCTCTTGAGCGTAAACAACTTTAAAGTAGTTCATTTATTTATTTAGCTAAATTAAAAAAATAAAAGAAAAGAAAATATAGAAAATTTTATTTCACTAAGTATTAGGTAAAGTTAAAGTTTGGGTAAAACTTGAAGCAACCAATTGAAAAACATCCTTTCCAAAGGGAAAGTGCCACCGATTCTGATCTGCATTTCTCGACACAAAATCGAAAAAAAAGGAGAAAAAAAGGAGAGGAAATCGCTATGTATTTTTGCATTGGCCAAAAAACAAAAGCGAATCCGAATGCTGAAGAACTGAAAACTGAAAGAAAAAAAAGGAAAATACACAGAAACAGAAATGAAAACGAGAAGAAAACATTTCTCATTGAAATTGAATGCAGCGACGCAAAAATAAACGTGAAAGGGAGATGCAGACGGGAGACGGAGCGAGTGCAGGCCAAACATTTGAAGATGCACCATAAAAACTGGCCAACAACAACAGCAACAACTCAGTGCAACTGCAACAAGAGGCAGCCTCTGCTTCAGCTTCTTCCTATTCCTTCTTCCTCTTCTCTGCCCGCGAAAACTGCAAAACTGCAAAAGTAACCTAACCATGCCCATGCCCCCCGAGAGTTCCCTTGCCGCAGCTCCCTAACAACACGCCACACAACATTAGAAAACTGCAACCCAACAACGCCGGCAGAGGCAGTGGCAGCAGCAGCAGCAGCTCAGCAGCGGCAACTGCAGCGAAAGAAGCGAATGAACCGAGCGACTGCACAGTGGGTTGTAGGAGGTAAAAAAAAACCAAGTAAAATCGGAAAGAGTGCTATTAAGATAACTATTTTTATGTAAGAATTAAAGTTTCTTTAAATAGCAGAATACCCTCCTTTGGTTGGAGAGAAAGTATAGCATACTTTGGTGCTGAAAAGAGTCTGGAATATTTTTTTAATTATTAATTTTTTGCTTATTTTCCAAATTAATTGGAAAATTTTTTTTATATTTTTTATTTTTTTATTTTTCCTCAAATGAATTCTAATGATATTTTATATAATATTTTATTTAAAAAAATAGAACCGATATATAAAAATTATTTTTTAATAATGTTTATTCCAGTTTCTCCCTCAACCCCAAAATCGATCGATTTCCTCCCACTGTGCCAGCAAGCAGCAGCGAGTGTATGCATCAAAAAAAAAACAGACAGTAAATCTGATTGTTTGGGGTAATTGAACTTTCTTAAGAAATTGCGACATGTACACTTTGAAAAGCTCTGGATTTGCGGGCAGAGCGGCACACAGCCGTGGCAGCAGAGGCAGCAACAAAAGTAACAGCAGATACAAGAGCAGCAACATCAGCAGCAGAAGCCGAAGCAGCAGCAGCGACGTCGCAGCAGCAGCAGCGGCAGCAGCACACAAATGTACGCCAATGACCGAGTTCGGGTGAAAGACCTTCGATAACCATCGTCATCATCATCATCATCATCACAAGCAGCAGTGGCGTTGTTGCAGTTGCAGAGAGTTGAGTTTGCCAGCAGCAGCAAGCAACATCATCATCATCATCGTTGTGGAGTAACGTGCTGAGCCCGCTCAGTCAATGCACTGTGCCCAACAATAACAACAAAACAAAAACAAAGGCGGCACTGGCCAAAGAGAGTGAAAGAGCAGTGCGCGCACACAAAATTCATTGAACTAAATTTAGCCAGCCTCTCTTTCACTGTCACTCTCTCCGGCACGCGCTCGTTCCTCTCTCTCTCTCTTTGGGGCTATCTGTCAGAAAAGCGCGGGAGTTGTTGCCGTCTCGCTTTTTACGAGCACACGAGTATATTTCGCACTGCAGCGCTCACATGTGTGAGTGCATTTCGAGGTGCATTGCAAGACCTCAACTAAGGCTAAATGCTGAGCGTGTTGTTTTTGTTTTGTGTGCGTGTGCCTGTAGTGGTGTGACTGCTGCATTTGGGGGCTATTGAGATAGGCGCGCGCGTTAGAATGCCGCTCAAACTGTAAACTGTGGAGCCTTGGCTGCTTAGAGCGGCACGTGTTTACAGTTGGCGAGCAACTTGGTTGTCTAGAATGCTGCTAAAACTGTCAATGCAACTGTAAATCGTACGAGCATTTTGTTGTTGTTGCCGCTGTTGTCGCCACTGATGTTGTCTTTGTTGTTGTTCTCGTCGATTTCTCACTCAGGGCAGCGACGAAGGACAATCAACTTTATATTGTCTGTGGATCCTTGACATTTCAAGACTAACGCTGAGGCAGGGCAAAGGGAATAGAGGCAAAGCGTTGAAGGAAGTTTTGCGTTTTCATTTAAGAAAAAAGGTTTATTTATAATTAAAAGGAAAGGAATGACTAATTTTAGATATTTATTTATAATGCAAACAAATAGAAGAAACTAAAAACACAATTTTTGACAACATGGCGTATGAGTAATACTTTCATAAATGATTGTTTTGTGATTTAGTAAAGGGAGTTTAAACACATTCCATGCCATTTAAATATGTATAGCATATTAATATATCATACGAAACATTTCTAAAGGTAAAAATTAGGAGAAACATCTTTAAAATAGACATAAAAAACTATTGATCAAGTTTTACCCTGCGTATAAGTAATAAAATATAGAATAAAATAGATACAATTTATTTTTAAAGAAGCTTAATTATAAATAAAATTAAAAAAAAATAATAAATTTAGTTATTAAATAAATAAAAAAAATAAACTCATGAAATGTTTATACTTTCTTCTTAAGGAAAAACTATTTTATAAACTGGTAATAATGAAGCAAATAAAAAAAATATATAAACAATTTTTCAGTGCGAATGCGCCACACTGCGTATGCGTAATGTAATTATAAACCAGTTGCTCTGATAGCCCAACACTTCAAAGAAGGTAATGAACCTTGGATATTATTGTATTTTTATCTCACATTCTCTACATAATTCAACTTTTATTTTTGAATGAAAATATATTTGTAGCACACTGCGTATGAGTAATATGCGTATGTAGAAGCTATGCAAAAAACAATTTTAAAACGGTCATAATCGATATTTTCCCAGAATATAAATCTACAAATATTATTAATAAACTAAATATTAAATTATAAAAATAAACATTATATCACTTCAACATGGGAGTGACAGCCTTCCATCATACGATGATTCAGTTCCCAAAAAAGTCAAGATTTAAGAGCCGCTCTAAATGAAGAACCTTCGAAATCTTTTGTGGAATCTTTTGTATCGCACAGCTGTACCCCAAAAATATACAGTTTACAGTATATATAGTATATAGTGTCTTGGCAACACCCCCTCCAAAACGACGTCGACTCTCGAGTAACATAGGCTGAGGCGGACCAGACCAAGACCGAATTTTTCATTGTTTTTGTTTCGTCAAAAAGGTGAAGTGAATGTACGCGGCGTCAATGCACGCTCTGCGTCAACGTCGGCGTCGAGAATGACGCGGAGGCAATGTCACTGATCCTGACGTTGACCTCTGCCGGAGGTCTGGCCCCACTCCCTTCCTCTCTCTTTCTCTCTTTTCCACTGGCTCTCTCTCTTTTTTTTAAACCCATGTTTCTTGATTTTTTGGGGGCTTTATACTCTTTCTGATTGGCAGGTGTCATGATTTTTGGTAAGAGATTTAACCGGTAGGTACAGTTAATCTTTTTCAAAATGAACTTCTTATAACGAATGATTTTTAGGATTTTGATAACGTGACTTTTATATATTAAAAAAAAATTTAAAATATTTTTATTAATACAAATTTAAGCAGGTTATTATTTCAACCGCAACATTCTTTATCATTTGCAGATCTACCAGTAAAGAAAGGATATATGCAATTCGTTGATGCACCAAGCTTCCTTTTCCTTATGGTATCGTTTATTATTTCTTCTTTTTTTTTTTGGCAATGACTTGGTCATTTTTTTCGGTTTCGTTTTCGAGCCTGATTTTCGGTTCTACGCGGCAGTGGCTTAGCGCTCATGTTATTTAATTATTATGCTTGAAGCTTTTTTTTTTTTTGGGCAAGGTCATTGAAAACCGTGCTGTCTTGGGCTTGTTGTTGGTGTTGTTGCTGCAGGCACTTCTCTTACGCTTGCTTCTCTTCTACACATTCGGTTGCTTCGGTTCGGTTTTCGGTATTCACCTTGGCCTTATTTTCGAGCAGCGCACTCTTTGCCTTTGCGTGTGTGTGTGTATGACCGTCTCACTCACGCATTGCCAAAAAAAAAAAAAAAGCTGGCGTCGCTCGCTCACGAAGGCAGCGCAGCAGCAGAGGGCAAGAGCAGCACCAGCAGCAGCAACAACAACCACTAGGGGGAGAGAAGGAGAACGAGCGACTCAACTGTTGCTGCTGGCATTGTGGAAGGTCATGATTTTTCGGCGCTTCTACGTGTGCTTAAGAATGTGTGTGTGCGAGAGCGACTTGACTTGCTGGCATTTCTGCCTTTGCGCTTTTTCGCCTTCTACCTTTTTGCCTTTCGGTTGCCGAAAAAATGAATCTCAATCGGAATCGGAATCTTAATCAGAAATTTAAGACGAAACTGAATATGTTTTATAGAGTTTCTTAGTAAGACATTTAATCGATTTTTGTATTTACATGCATATTTAGAATAATAATTTTTTATATACATTTTTAGCCTTCTAAAAACTATAAAAAAATGTGTTTAAAATAAAAGAAAACAATAAAAATATATGAAAAAAATATATATGAAATATAGATAATTTTTGTAATTTAAAAATTAAAAAAAAAAATAATAGATCGTTTAAGATGGTTAGAACTTTTATACAGAAATAGAAATTGTTTGTTTTAATATCTTTAGTTAAGAATAAAAAATTATTCACTTAAAAAAAAAGGCTTTTTTCTGCTTCTCAAATTTTTCTATATCTATTCCGTTTCACCTTAACTATCTTAATTTATTTCCCATTCTAGAAGCCAGTGAATAAAACTAACTTTTACCCACTAAATAAAATGAATGTATGCAGGGCGACTAAGGTTTGTCTAAGGCCCAAACAAAGCCACTTGCCATATATCATTGTTGGCTGACTTTGTGATTAATCTCGAGCTCGCCGACCCGCTCCGCTCCCTCTCCGGGCACGTGCCCCAAAAGCGAAGCCAGAGCCATCGAAGCCCTTGCCATTTTTAGGCCTAAATGCTGGGGTAAATGTTTGTCATGGCTACTTCTTTATCTTTCGTGCCTCTCGCGCCGCGCAAATGCATAATTAAAAATTATAAAACTACGAAAGAGTGATATACAAAGTCGTGGCTCAGTTGGACTTGCACTTGGCCTTCAGCGACGATGTCGAACGCTCCGTTTCGTATGGTTTCGTTGGGGGTTTTGGTTGCCTTGAACCTCAATGTGCCGAATTGTGTGTTGTGGGGGCAGTGGCTAAAAATATGGTTGGAAATATCATTTTTCGGGCTGGAGTTGAGCCAGCAGTATGTGCTTTTGCTCGGGTTTTGTTGAACTTGCCGCAAGCGGCAAACAATAACAACCAACCCAACAGAATGCCAAGAAAACGGCGTTACCAAAAAAAAAAATATATATACAACAAAAAATTAAGTATACGCGGTCGCAGACCCACAAAAAGCAAACGTGACTTAAGGTTAAAAAGCAGCGTCGAGCCAACTTCATTGGCACGAAGCATCTGCTGCTGTTGGGGATTTTGTTATATGCCTCATACATATTTTAATATCAGGCACATAATGCTTAGAACTAGTTTTTTTCTGTGTGTGTTATAAGACCCGAACCCAAACACACACACCCACCGACCTCCAACCCCCCCTGCGAGACAAGGCTGAGGCGATTGCCCAAGAGCACCTCCACCTTAACTTAATGAAAATATTTCAATCAAGTGGATTTCTTGTCCTAAGGTTGCCGCAGCTCGCTGGCTCTGTTTGTTCTTAGCTGGATTTCCATTATCAAGCATACGCCGCATAGGCCGCTTATCAGTTTTTGGTCAAAACGAAGCGAAGCGAAAACAAACAAGATCACCGAATGCCATAATAGTCACGGCTTAGCCACACACTGAATTCTCTTTGCTGACAGTCGATCGTTCAGATTATCTTTAGTTTTATGACGACTATAGTAATTCCCATAAAGGTGGGGGGAGTTACTTGGCCCAACCATAAATCAAGCTGATATATGGAGCGGGTTTGGTATGAGGAAGTTTTGGGAGAGGCCTCCAGGAGTTATGCCTAGGTTTTTATAGGTTTTCCTACGATGAAAAATATTTAAGCCTGACAAGGATGAAGGTTGAACGAGGCTTAAAGATTACTTCAGGGACAACAGATAAAATATCAAGTGGCTGTAGAGCTTATGGCTTCCTTAATTGTGTTTTCAAGATTTCTAGAATTTCCGCAAAAGATTTTTGATTGAATTGCAAAACAAATTGATATCAAAATATCAAAACAGAACTTGAGACTTGTACAACATGGCGGATGATTAATAAAAATTGATTAATTCAGGCAACAAATAATGCTGCTTAAAATACAATATGTGATTTATGTATTTAGTAACATAATCTATCTTGTTAGTTTTTTAAGATTGCTCTTAAATTAAAATATTAATTATAATTTATTTTAAACTAAAAAAAAATATAAAGATATTTATTTATTTAAATCATATAAAAAGTAGGATCCTTTCAAGAATTAAATAGTTTTTATATAGAGAAAACTATTTTCTGGTAGATAAAAAAAAAAAAAAATTATATTTAAAAATAAAAGTTATAAACCAAAATTATTACTTAGACAGAATTTCAAATTTCAATATAGGAATTTTGTATTATATATTTATAAATATAAAATTTTCCTCACTAAATTTTAATGATTATTACAAAATTGTATTTAAAAATCTAACAAAAATCCTGCATAAATGCTTTAAAAATTATAGATAATTATTTATTAAATATAAAAAAAATTAAGACTAATCCTTTAGATTTTAAACAGTTTTACCATCTAGCTTGGCTTAATTGAAAAATAATGCCCTTTGTCACGTGAAATTTTATCTGCATCCCTCAGACTTTGTCACCTCCCATAATTCCTAGTTATTGCCGTATTTTAGAAACGAAACAAATAAGAATCGAGTACAACAACTACACCACTAAATAGTATCATATCGTGTGTGCCGGATGAGTGTGTGTGTGTGTGTGCGGGCATAGACAATATGCGAGTATAGCATAGCATAGTATATATTTTGAATGGTGCGCTTTGTATCGGCCTCCGAATGTGTCTAGAGCTTCAATAGCAGGCCAGGGTCATGCGACATGGGAGGAAAAACTAAAACTAAACTGACGCGAAACTGAGCGAACTCGCGGTGTATGTGTTTGTGTGTGTATTTGGTGTCTGTGTGTCTATTGATATTCGGGGGATTTAATGTATAGGTGCGCCATACGTACGTAGAGCCCGTTATCGGAAGAAAACGCCAAAAGCTCGCGTTCATTGCCTTTGCGAACGATTTTGACTCTCCTTCTGTCTCTTTCTAGTGCGGTAGCCCTCTCTCTCCCTCTCTATTTGTCTCTCTTTTAGATTGGGTTTTACAAAGTAATTGATGTTATTTAATTTTGGTTTTAGTTTCATTAAAAAATTTAATCTTTTTTTTTTTTTTTCTTAAAATATAAAAAAAAAATTCTTTCTCATTTTTATTAGAATTAATTTTACAATGCTTTTTTAAGTCCAACTTTAAGTAAAATTGTTAGAAAAGCCTTATTAATATTATAAAACGAGGCTTGATATTAATAATAAATTGGGAATTTTGAATTTATTGGGAAATTTGCATTTTTTTTTTTAAACTTATTGTTAACTTTGCTTTCCCCTGACCTTAATGAGGAATTTTTAACCCAAGAATCCTCTCTTAACTCTATCAATCTTAATCCCAAACTTTGCTACCTTTTCTTTAATTAAAAAACCTTCTTTAATTTTTAAATAAATTTACTGAATATTCTATTATTATAAATTCCCATTGAAATATATTAGTAATCTTATGGGCACTCGACCAGGTAACATATGTATGACGAAGGAGAATCCCCTGAAAGCTCATTCTTATCGACAGCGGAGCTCAGGGCTATCGGTTTTTGTTTGGCAAATCTCATTTAGATTTGCCTTTTTTCCGCCTTCTTTTTTTGTATTTTGCTGTTGTGTTGAACTTTGTTTGCTTGTTTTGGTTTCATTTTTGGGGAAATGGGAATGGGGAATGGTGGGAATGGTGGGAATGCGAATTCGTTTTTGGTGAGGTGGGTCAGTAATTCTGCTGAATAAATTTTAGGAAGTACATGCCCAGTGTAGGATTTTTTTTCAGGGCCCTATCTCTCGCTCAGGTCATCGAGCATTATTTATTGCCCCCTTCGAAGGCCGAGCGTTCAATTTTGACTTGCAAATCTCTATGACTGTGTTTTTTGCTTCATTTGTGGCCAACAAAAAGAAGCCGAAAAACGAAACTGATTGACATGTTTCAGCCATAAAAACGATTAATAAATAAAATAGCAAAAAATCTACAAAATAAAAAAAATCTAAATTCAAGAAAATATAATTTTAATGCTGAGCTTGGCAGTTTTATTGATAGCTGGCTTCTTCAGTTTGTATCGAATTCAGTTAATTGGCCAAACACCAAAATTGAACTCTTAACTGGGCCAGCCAGCACGCTTTTTGGCTTTGTGAAATTCTAGAAGGGTGAACGAGCATTTATCGAAAAATCTACATTAAAAATTAAACTAACAAAAAAGTGGTTTTCTTGATGAATGAAAACTCAGCAAAGTTTATATTTCTTTTGGTCTTTGATTTATAAATTAGTCAGGTTAAATTTGGTTTATAAAATCAGAAAACTGCTTGTTTAGAATGTGTAAAACCCAATTAGTATATAAGATAAGAGATTTAAAACTTTAAAGCCTTGAAATTAAGTTAAATCTTTAAAGTTGTCTATACCAAATTATTTAAAAATAAAAAATAATCTATAAATATAATTAAAAACACTTTATGTAATGCATTTTCAGGCAAAATGATTGCAATAAATAAACACGCTTGTTTCTCTTCAAAAACATGTCCCGAATACTCGAAATGTTAACAAAGAAAAGCTTTTACTAGTATTATTTCTTATTTTTATAATAAAGTTAAGTGTTAATGCAATATATCCAGAAATATAGAGAAAGATCTCGCCTCTATATATATATTGTATAATTTCCAACATTTTTTTTTCCTGAACTTTCAAGTATGTGCATACTATATATATGCGTCTATGTGCAATGTATGTATGTGCAGCGATGACGAAATAAATAAAAAGCTTTATTTTGTGCGCTATTCGCTTCCTGCATTCGAGTTGCAAAAATGCAACGCTGCGTATGAGTGATCTGCTAAGCACAAAATCACAAAATAGCCAACAAAAACAACAAAGTAATAGATAAATAATAATAACAAGTATAATCCATAGATAAAACTTACCATTTCAAGCAAAAGTAATCCAATTGGCGATATATCCATTATGTTTTCAGCAGGCCAGCAGCAAAAATAAATTGATTCTCTTATTGTTTTAAGTTTTCTTTGAGTTATTTTCAGATATTTGCACTTATGTTTTGTGTTGTTTTTTTTTTTTTTTTTTGTTGTTGTAAACTTTCAGGCACTTGTTGAGGAAGGGTAGAGGGGTGGTTGGAGGGGGGTGGGCTTGCCCCGACCAAAAACTCTGTCAAAATTGCACCAAAAATAGTTGGCTTTATTTAATTGACATTTCACAGGGGCATAAAAACACACTGTAACTCCGTTAAAATTTATTCATTATTTTTAGAACTCTTTGTAACGCATTTTGTGGATTTTCATTTATTTATAAGTATTTTTTTTTGTTGCACAAAATTATTATTTGCCGGAGCAAATTGTTTAATTAGAGACGCGGCGCGACGCGACGCGACACGACGATGGGCGGTAAAGTGGGCGGGCGTTTGTTGTTTTTTTCGCGACGTTACAGTTACGTTTCGAGAATTGATTTTTTGTTGCAGTTTCTGGCTTGTTTTTGTTGTGTTTGTGAAAAAGCGAAGGTTTTCCTGGCTGGAAACGTCGTCGTCGTCGTTGGGGTGCCAAGAGAATTAAGGGAAATTTGCGACTGAACGTTACAGCAGTCAAAAGACAACTAAACGACGGCGAAACGCTTTATTTTTGCACACAAGCAGCGCGCACTGCACGACTCACCCACACTGACTCACTTCGGGTCCCATGGCAGAGAAACACACGCGCGCGGCCGCTCAAGTTCATGCTCTGAACTTCAAAGCTTCAGCGCGGTTACCTTCATGCACTCTGCGAAAGAGAGCGGCGAACGTGAACGTGTGTAGTGGCTGCCGGTGTGTGCGTGGGTTAGAGCGAGGCTAAGAGAGTGCCAGTGCCTGTGGTGATTGCAATTGCAGTTTGAAAAGCTTGCTGTGGAGAGAGCGAAAGAGAGTACTCAGTAGAAGGAACTACAGTTGGGCTTGCTTGAGTGGGATTTTTTAAGAGAATGTTACAGCTCTCATAAAATCTGTAGATTAATACTTAGCTTTTTCATATTTCAACATAAAATAAAAGAATAAATTTAATAATAAATAAAATATAGAAAAAATATTAGAAGCAAAAAACAAAAAATTATAAGTTATAGTAAAAGGAGCCAAAATTAAAATAAAACTTTAAGAACTGAGCAAAAAATTAAGAAAATATAAAACGTTATAAAAAATTCTATAAAAAATCTCCTTTCCCTTATTTAAATTGAGTTTAAATTAGTTAAAATCGTTCCTTATTTTATTTGGTTTTATCTTCGTAAACCGGCTATTTTATTGAACAAAACAAATGCGTACAAAAGTGTTACTTGAGAGGATATCTTTGTTTCAATCCATTAATATATATAAAATATACAAAGCGTGCCCGAAAAGTTCAACAAAAGATGGAGAATGGAAACCTGAGAGCTGGCAGCTCGTTGCCTATGTGGTCTTCAGCGAAGTGGGAATCTTTGGCAAGCCAAATTCATCCGTTTCAATGGTGCTCTGCAAATATTTTTGTTTTCTTATATGTTTCTACATACGAGTTCTTTTCCTTCTTATAGGTAAAACTTACCTTGCCAGGCACAATGCTATCGGCTCCAGGCTCTCGGCTTGGGGCTTCCGGAGCCTTGACAACGTCATCCAAATAGCTGGTGTCATCGTCCAGGGCTATCTCATCGCCCAGGGCATCCAACTCGGCCTGCAGGTCATCGTCATCTACCTCGGGCATGCCATAAGTGCGGCCCAAAGCCTCCTGCACCTCGTCGGCCTGCTCAAACATATCGGCCATGTCGTCTTGGATGTCCTGTTAAGGGAAATGGTAATTAAAATGTGATATAAATATGTAAAAGTTCCCTAAATTAGACATGTTTTATATTAAAAAACGTTTGTGTTTAATATATATACCTCGATTTGATCAATATTGATCTTTTTGTATTCGGTCTTCATCTGCTTGACTCCATCCTTCATGGCCGCCACAGTGGCTTGGGTATCCTTGAGGGATTGGGCGGCATAGTTGGCCTGTTCCATGTTAAACGACTGATTGCGCAGAGATTCCGCCTGCTGTTCGTAGCTATAAAAGCAAAGGAAAATATAATACACTTGCTCTCATATCTCTGCGTACAGGACAATAAAAAATCATATCATTGACTTTAATGTCAAATAACTCTGCAAATATTTTGCACTGCGAATCAAAAATTGGTTCAATCTATTAGTCATTCAATTGACGTCGCCTCTTTATTTTTGCAGAATTATGAGCCTAGCGGTTTTCTTCTAATGACCATTTTACCCAAACCCCTTTAAAAATAGCAGTCTCAAAAGTGTGCGTACAGCAAAGAAGATCGTAATTTAATGTCCAATGCAATTCTATTTTTGTTTAAAGTTCGCTTTGATTCTTTGATTAATCAATTTTTAATGGGTAATATATGCATTTGTGACTATGGTGTCTAAGGGAAAGCAGATATGCGCTTACGAAAGAAAAATCATACTTAAACTGCATCTTAAAGGCAAAAGCTACAGGAAGATTGGAAAATCCATTGGCAGATCGCACTCATCTGTTCAAAGAGTTATTACCAATTACGCAAAGTCGGGATCTATCTTATCAGCGCCCAGATCTGGCCGTCCAAGCAAG